>JAGYYJ010002553.1:0-47085 GCA_019671005.1 Hibiscus mutabilis | reverse complement strand
AAATGAGACGGAAGATGATGATAGCTCAATCTTAGAGCTGGAAGAATATCATTCCATTCATCTGGTAAATCCCATAGCTTGCTATTCAATATGTCCTGCCATTCATTGCAACTTCGCTTGCCACGCAGGAGTCCTCCAAGGGTTTTCACGGCCAACGGTAATCCTTTGCACCTTCTTACAATTCCTCGTCCGATTTCTTCGACATTCGGATGTGCACTGAAATCTCTGTTTCCTAATGCATGTTGAGCAAACAATGACAAGCATTCACCATATGGTAGTGCTTGCAGGTGATAAGCTGCAACATTTCCGACCATCGATGCCACCTTGCAATGGCGAGTAGTGACTATGATTTAGCTTCCATGTGCCCCTGAAGTGAAGGGTCTTCTCAGGAGATCCCATTGCTGGTAACTTTCACTCCAAACATCATCAAAGACGAATAAAAACTTCTTCCCTGATAACTCCTCTTTCAGCCTTATTTGAAGTGAATCTAGATCACTCGAACATCCATATGAATTCGACGAAACTTTCTCCAGAATTATTCTTGTCACTGTCATAAGATCGAGCTGTTCCAAAACACAAACCCAAGCTTTGATGGCAAATCGATCGGCAACCCTTTCGTCGTTATAAACAAGTTGAGCCAATGTCGTCTTGCCCAATCCTCCCATCCCAACTATGGGCATTACAGATACTCCATTTTCATCACCCCCAAGCAGCCATTGAAGGATTTCTTCCTTCTCAGTTTCTCTACCATAGACATGAGCTTCATTCAAAGAAGTAGTTAGCCTTTTCTCTTGTACTCTGCTGGATTTGGACACTTCCCCTTCAGCCACCTTCGTCAAATTCAAGCCAAGGCCGTTAATTTCTGATGAGATGCACTGCAATCTGTCAGTGATATCTTTTATCTTGCTTCTGACCCCATAATCTGGCATTGAATTGCTTCGGCTTGCAGCAGTAAAACATGCAAGGAACATGTTCGATGAATTGTTTGTTCGAGCTTGCTCAGGATTTGGAATGGAGTTGTCAAAGGGAGCTGCTTCAAACCGGAATTCATCTAATACATCTTCCATGTCAAAAGCCAAATCTCTAACCTCAGAAACCCAGATTTTCACCAGGGGATCGGTGATTTGCTTCGTTTCGGCTTCTTCGAGCACTGCTTGGATTTTCAACATCAAATTCCTCCACTTCTTAAGCTCCAATCCAGTTTGATCATGTTTTGCAAAGTTTAGTAATTGTGTAGAATCCAACTTTGCGAACAACCATTGAAATGTTGCTGCTAGAAGAGCTCCTCCTACGGTAGTCAAGGCTTCCATTTGATTAACTTGTCTGCAACAACAATCTATGAATATTCGGAACTAATTCAAGAAAGAAAAGTATGCTTTTGTAGCATAATTAATTATGTTTATATATATATATATATATATATATATATATATATATATATATTGATGCATTTAGAATCTGTTTAATATATTTATTTTTAATAGATCAACCAATTGGTCAACTTTATTGATAAATAAAAGTAAAACAAGACTATAATCTATTAAATATTTTAAAATATCTAAAAAACAATAAAAAATAATAGATTTTAAAAAAATAAACGTTGCACTGGTCAGATCAGACACTTAATTCATATTATTTTTAACCCAAATTTTAGTATAACCCTTAGTTCATTGAATGTACGGGTCAAATAATTTGGGAATGAAAAATGGGATGTTTAAGAATAAAAAACATAACATAAAATAAAAATATTTAAAAAAAATCGGGTAGCATATAAAAAGCAAATAAAATAACTAAACCTTTTAACAAATGGCAGTGGGGTTCTGGACAGCCGCGATAGGAACGACCGCACAGGGTCCTCGAGAGAGGGGCCTCAGAAATAGAGAACTTAAGTTAAATAGTTGTAAAAAATTATAAATTTGTATATATAATTATGTTTGTATATATAACAATTATCTAAAAGTTTAAACATACAAAAAGACGACACTTTTTAAGTGAAAATGCTTAATTTTTAGATGTTTATAAGTCAATTTTTGTTGCTTAAGAAGATAATATAATAATATTTTATTAAGGTAATTTTTTGAAAGAAAAAAATTGTATATCTCTTATTGATTATAAATTAAGGGCCGCATTTTAAAAATTACACAAGACCCCTAAAATCTTTGAACCGCCCCTGACAAATGGTAACACAAGTTTATTATTAATGTTTAGATTTATATATCGGTAGCACATTAAATATAAATACATATTTTTATCTATTTTAGGTAAACATATTATATCGTGATGTTAAAACTTTTAAAATCTACTATTGAAGTCTTATTCGATCAAGCTTATAGTTAAAAATATATTATTTTTTTGTGAAATTTTTATTTTCTTTTTATAATTATTCTAACACCTTACTTCTTGAGGAAACTCTAGGAGAGGGAAGAGGGTGCTCCTACCGGGTCTAGAACCCATGACCTAAGGAAATGTGTAGGGGTGAGCGTTCGATCGAGTCGAGTCAAAAAAGTCGAGTTATTCGAGTTGACATGTCATATTTTACAACTCAAACTTAATTTGAATTTTTTTATTCGAGTTGAGTTTATGAAATTCGACTCGAGTTTTCAAGTTCCTATACAAATTTAATTGTAATTATTTATCATTTTATAGTATGATTTGATTCCAATTTATATAAGATCTACACACACACACACACACACATATATATATATACATCTTCATGTTATTTTTAACATAAAAAGTAAGATTCGTAATGTTATTTAATAAAAAAATATCATATAAACTTCTAAAATATACTTATAATATTATTTTTAAATAAGGAACTTTTGGGGATAAAGTCTTGATGAGAGTATAAATGAGTCAACGAATTGATGTAAATAAAAAACTTTACAAAAAATTTTAGTTGAATGATCAAATTAAATAAAATGTAAAGTTAAAGGACTAAAATGCAAAAAAGAATATATTTGTTAAAAATATGAATTGAAGTTATATAGATATTATATAATGCTAGTGAATCATGTGGTTTAATTTTGGTCAAAAATAGACTTAAAACGAAAGAGGAATTGAAGAAATGGAAAATCATTCAAAGTTGAGAGGCTAAATTGCAAAAGTAGCAAATTTAATTTAAAAAATATGAATTGAAGCTAAATAGGTATTCTACAGTGGTTTAGGAGCATGTGGTTCAAATTTGGTCAAAATTTGTCTTAAAACGAAAGAGGGATTGAAGAAATGAGGAAATCATACAAAGTTAAGAGGCTAAATTTATTTTCAAAAATATAAATTGAAGCTAAAAACAGTATTCTAAATATGTTTAGGAATATGTGGTTCAAATTTGGTCAAAATGGACTTAAAATGAATGAGGAATTGAAGAAAAATGAAATTAGGGACTAAATCGTAAAATTGTAAATTTCGATTTTTCGATTTTCGAGTTGGGAAAATTTTACTCAATTCGAAATCGAATTTTTTTGAGTTACTCGAGTTGACTCGAATAACTCGAAATTAAAAAAAAATTGATTTTTTCGAGTCGAGCTTTGCTCACCCCTAGAAATGTGAGAAAAAAAATGAGGAGCTTAGCCAACCGACCAAATGTACTTGCTCTTCTAACACCTTAGTTCTTTATTTCTTTTCTTCAAAACCCAAATTATTTTTACTCCATCTTTTTTAATTATAAGTAAATAAATACTAAATTATAAAATAAAACCTTAATCTATTTTTTTTTAATTTTAGGTCGGGTTGGGTACCCGGTTAGCCAAATATTACAGCTCAACCGTGAGTCATGAAGACATGATATTTAGCAGGCCGAGTATCCAACCAGAAAATTTTATTTTTTAAGAAAAATATCCGATTATTTTCTACCGAATCAGCAGGTCAACGCATGAAGTAATTCGAATCAAGTATTTTTTAATACTCTTTGCCTGTGTACAAAAATATTCTCCTTAGAATAATCTTACAAAAATTTTCGATTACTTATTTTTCATTATTATTATTATTGAAAAGTAAAGAGGATCTCGTTGAAACCCCTTTTAATACAACTAAATTAAAACTTAACCAAGGCAACAAAAAAAGAGAAAGGAATATGGGTAAAACTTTGATACACAGGGCTGTGTGTATGTGTATTTACACTATAAAAACTCAAATCCTAAATTCCTAATCATAACCCTTAAACCCTATACACTAAATTCTAAACACTAACTTTAAATTTTAAACCCTACAACCTAAACCCCTAAACTAAAACCCTAACCCTTAAAACTAAAAGCACATATAAACAAAAATTTACACGAGCTGTGTGTCAAAGTTTTTTCCAAAGAATATTACGAAAAAAGAAACAAGCAGAACCTAAACACAAAAAACATAGTATCAACAATAAAAGGAAACATATATAATTAAATCAAGAGAATAGAAACCATACCTTAATATGATTGAAGAATGCAGAATTTGATGAGCAAAATACAAAAAATGCGAGAGAATTTTGAAGGAAAAAAAAGGGAGAAAGAGTAAACTAGTTAAAGCAAAGTCGTAATGTGTCGTATGGCGTAGACTTGACATTAATAGAAGACTTCACGGGAATTTGTTTGGCCAGCTATTGTCTACCGAACTTCCTCCACCGACGCTACCTTGATAATTGGGTTACCAAACCGGCGTCGTTTTATGGGTCTTTAGAGCCTTTCAAACTGCGTCGTGATGTCATTTGTTTGTTTAGGGTTATTAATATTGTAATCCTCCATTTTTTCCTTGTTTCTAATTTTGTCCTTTTTATTAATGTTCTTTAATTTCTGACATTTTTATTTTACTTTCTTACATTTTAGTCCCTATTTTATTGTTTTAATTAGGGTAAAGTTCATAAATGGTCATTAAACTATACTTCAATGTTTATTTTGGTCACCAAACTTTCAAATGTAAATTGATAGGACTAAATATAATATATTTAAAATATTATTTTTTTTCTAATAAAAGTAGAACTAAATTGATATCATTTGTAAATAATGAGCCTAATTTATTGATTTTTTAAATTAGGACCAAATGAATCGAATGTATAAATATGAAAGACTAATTGTGCTATTAAATAATTTTACCTAAACTGACATATTACCTCATTTAACATATTACCTCATTTAACGGCAGTTAGGGCTCGATGAGTAACAAAAGTGATAGTTTAGTGACTATTTATAATATTTGAAAGTTTGGTGACTAAAATAAATATTCGAAAATTTTCAAATAAAATTCGAATGATAAAATAAGATTCATTAACTTAAAATATTTTAAGTGGTCGAATACTCACCCCTAATCTTCCTCCTCTTTCTCTCAGAACTCCATAACAAATAGCTTGTCAATGTTATCTTTTTGCACTTTGTGAGATTGGCAGCATCGGTGACCAGAGTTGATTAACGTAGCTAAACAGATATTTTATTTAGGATAAAGGCAAGAAATTGCCGAGATACATTACATAATCCCCTTTCACAAATTCAGAAGACAGATAAACCACACCAAACCACATCACAAAATACAAAACAACATAAAACAACACCAACAGAACAAAAAAAAAAAAAAAAACAAGAAGTACACAAGCAAACCATACATTTATCTGATTCGGTCCGATTTTTCTATGTTAATCCATAGTCTTTTAGACGCAATGTCCTGGTACAGGAGGATAAATAGGAACAGTAAGACATACACCAATGCAACATGGAATACTTCCATCGCAGATTTCTTGATAAGGAACACAGTCCTCTGGTGGTTTGTCGACAGAGAAAATGTTGGCAAAAGGGTTCCTAATATCGGCCTTGGTGATGATAGAGAAAGGCATAACTTTGTGACGAGCAGCCGTCGCAGTTGGAGCCGCAGCAACCAAAAGCACCACTGCCATTGCAACCAAAAGTAAAGCAAACTTCTTGCACTCCATTTCTAGCAATTAACTCTAGTATAGATTATAGACGAATCTATGTTGTCACACACTACTCCTTTATATAGTCAAGGTGATAGGCCCTCTATTTAATAAAAAAAAACCTCTTTGCAAAAAAACTTCAATATTATGCTCGACCTATTATGTTATAAAAATTATAATTTTTTAATACATAGTTTTATTGATAAACAAAAATATAAAGAAAACATAGCCTAATTTTTAAAATATTAAAAAAATAATAAAAAAAGAAAATAATAATTCTAAAAAATAAAGATAAATATTATATTAATTAAATCACACTTTTTCTTTACATTGAAGATAAAAATATAACGAGAACATAACCTATTTTTTTTAAAGTTATGATTAGTTGAGCTGAGTTTTAGTGGCGGACTTAAGTTAACTTGTCTAGCTGTTTGTTATCTTTGGAAAATGGGAATATTTATTTATATATTCAATTCAACGTTGGAGGGTGTGATGTGAGTAATGACGATAAGATAGGGAGCAGGATTTCAGGTGCCGTCTGGCTATAAATCTTACCTATATTCGAACTTAATTCAAAAATAAATATTTTAAATTTGAATTCGATTCAAACACATTTTTCAAAAAACTTGACTATATCTAATTCGAAAATAAATATTTTAAATTTGAACTCGACTTGATTTATAGAAAAAAAAATAGTTTTAGAGCCTAATTATAAAAAAATAATTTAGGGGATTTAATCGTAAAAAATAATAATGTTAATAATTAAATTGTAAATAAAAATTTGATTTTAATAACGTAATTATAAAAAAAGTATAAAGAAGGGTATTATTATAAATATTTTTAGAAAATTTAAAGGAAAATTACATAATTAATCTTTGGTAGGTTCGGGTCGGATATTTTTCATCCTAAACTTGAATCCGACCTGACCCCGGCTGCACTCTTACTAAAAAACTGACTCGAACCTAATTTTTTATTAAAAAAATTAACCCGATCGGGCTGAATTAGGTCGATACCCGACCGAGTTAGGTAAATACCCATTCCTAATCTTACCACACAATTTTGAAGGCATTAAGCATAGGGCAAAATTTATGTGATAACATATGATGCTGGGGCAGTCGTACTCCTTAAAAAGTTTAAATTATCTTATATTTTATATATTTTTATTAATAATTTAATTTTTTACTTTTTATATTTTATAATTTTATACCCTTATATTTTTAATATAACTTTTTAATAATTTATACCCTTTATATGAAATTATGCATTCGTCCGTAAATTCATAACCTGTGACACATCACATTCACAAGCCATAGAATGAAAGAAAAAGGATACGCACCACCATATCCATACTTGTTTCCGAACACTATCTGACACATTGTTGGTGAACATCAGCGCGGCAGCGCCTCACACCGCAACACGAATCAAGCACTTGGCAAGCAAAATTAGGGATGATAATAAATTTGACCGGTTCAAAAGTTATTCAAGCTCGACCAAAGCTTACTTTAAATGGTTTTATTCGAGTTTGTGTTCGGCTTGAAATCTTAATGAGCTGAGTTGACTTAAACTTTGCTCGAAAAACTCGTAAATATACTCGAAATAATTATATATATATAATATTATATATATATATATATATTTCATATACGCTTGTATATTTTAATCTTGTTAACTTATTATTATAATTAAATATTTTAAATTTCATTCTTTTTGTGGACTTAATTTAACGTAGTAGACAGACGATAAATTACCAAGATACAAAATCCCCTTTCACATATGCAAGGGATAGTGTGTACTTTATTCATTGATTCGTTTGGTTTGTTTGGAGAGGTGTTAAGATAACATTTCGAGTCATGACAGGTATTGGCTGCTATGCTGCCTAAAATGGTTATTTTCAGAAATTGTGATTTTATGGTCTAAGATTTTGAAATGCCATAATTTTTGGCTCGGATGTTCAATTCATGTAAGGGGTCAAAGGTACATTGTCGTCGTTTTTATCCCGAAAAACTTAATTTTGGCCTTCAATTTTAATTTCTTTATTTTTTATCAATAATTTTAAATATCATTTTAACTTTCCATACTAAAAAAAAATCAATTTTTATCAAAATATATCATTATTTATAAAGATTTGATACATTCAATTTTATTGTATTCTGAAACCAACTATATATTTTTGAGACAAAATATACAGTAATTACATAAGATTTCTGGTCCAAGCACTACAAAGATTGTGTGATGCTTATTTAAAGGGTTTTAGTATTATCAATTATTTTTAGTGGCTTTTATTTTATTATTTGAAAGAGCGTTATTGTTGAAGCTCATATCAGTTTATTGCGAAATATTATGAGTGTGTAATTGTAAGTTGTATTTATTGTTAGTGTTAAGTAATTGGTGGGGATTAGTCAAGGGAGAAAATAGCTTCTACAACTAACATGTGTAATTAGGTTGAAGATTTACTGATAATATTATAATGATTTTTTTCAATAAAATCGTACATTTATTAATAAAAAAATAAAACAACACTAACAGAAGAAAATATAAATAAAAAACCTACAAACACAGGAACAGAACAAGATAAACACCATCTCTGCTGGTACATATGATTACAATGAAAAGAAATGAAAAACCAACAAGTAGACAAACAAACCATCTATTTAGTTAACTTGATGCACACTTGCGGAGAAAAGATACACACTTTCTGCTGCAACAATCACTGCCATTGAGGCAGAAAGCGGATGGAGGTAGACAGTTGGAGCCGTTGGCGATGATCGGGAAGGGCTTAACTTCGTTACGAGCAGCTGTAACAGTTGGAGACGTTACAACCGAAAGCACTGCTGCTATTGCAACGAAAAGTAAAACAAACTAGTAATAGTCCATTATGTACAATTATTCAATTAGGGCCCAACTAGTCTAAAGGTATAACACTCTCTATTCGAATTCAACGAGTGATATTTATCTCAGGAGACTTTAGTGGAAAAAAATGATATTTATCTCAGGAGACTCAAGTTCGAGCGCTGTGTGCAAGGTGTATATGCTTAATCAAGAGTCAAGAAAAAGTATGAACAGATATTACCATGTGATCACATCGGAATATAAAAAAATATGATTGTCCAACATTACAACATAGTCTTGAAGGTGCAAACAGGTAGGATCACAGGAAAAGAACGGAACAAGTTGACATTTGCCACTGCAGCTTCTATTAGGGGTATTACGGCATAGTTTGCCTTTAGGCCATTGCAACCAAAAGTAAATCAAACTTCTTACATTCCATTTCTTGTAGCAATTAACTGATTAAATTATTTCTTACAGACAGAAACCAGCCATCATAACACAATAAAAAGTGGATTATAAGAAAATCAAAACATAAAAATCCATCATAAGCAAAATCCAACTTCAAAACAAGCCTAATTCATTAATTTTTTTTCGAATTAAGACCAAATTAATCAAATTTGTAAATATGAAAGACTAATTGTGCTATTAAATAATTTTACCCAAACTACGACATCACCCATTTAACGGTAGTTAGGTCTCAATGAGTAACAAAAGTGATAGTTTAGTGACCATTTTGTAATTTTTGCCAACTCCCTCTTTATAGCAGAATTTTCTTAACCAAGAGCTAGCTTATGGATATCAGATATCGATATGGGAAGATCAGGCCCATAACTTCTTCTTGACTTTTATGATTTGCCTGCCGGAGGATCATTGAAGGTTGGAGAAAGAGATAGAAAGCTGACTAGAGTAGGGGGTAGAGGGGCTGTGTATATCTATTCCAATCGGGGTGATAGCTCGACTCGACAAATGGGAGAGAGATCAAATCGCGCGGGAAAGGGGGTCCCCCATCATCTAGATTCAAAGTCAAGGTGTTGTTCGGATATTGATAGTAGCAAACGCCACTTCCTTCATTAGATGGGTTCAGGCTTTCTTGTCTCGCTCTCATATGGGAAGGCTAGGTTTGGAACCCTCTAGGAACTGAATCGCTAGAAAGATCTCTTCTTTCGTTTAAACCAAGTAGGCCCTAAACCAAAGCTTTGATCGCTGTGCTTTCCCCTTATTGTTAGTCCTCTTATCATACACCACTTCAAATGGTTACTTCCCCCCTTACTTAACATAGGCCGATTCACATCGTTTTTATAGGCAAACTCTGCAGTGTAAAGTCATTTGATGGTCAGTTTTAATTTAGTTTGCATTTGGGTTTTTTAATCTATGAACTCAATCAGCATTGTCTTTTAGTATTGCATATGCTGCAAAAAAAAAAAACTTAATTACAAATCGTTTTCGTTCGTGTTTGAGGCTTCTACCTGTTATCGAAATCTTAATATATGAACTTAATGAAACATTATCTTTTATTTTTTTACATATTGTCACGTTTGGGAAGAGGCAGGGGCATTGGAGCGATATTGGACTAATGTCCCTGTGACTAGTGGTATTGGAGCGACCCTTTGATTGCCTGATTCCACGCCGAGCGCCCGTGATTCGTGAATAGGGTAGGCAAGGTGAACAACCATGATAATTGGCCCATCACGAGTGTGGATGACTCGTAACGAGGGCGTCACGAAGTTGGGTGGGGGAGAATGTCACGCTTGGGAAGAGGCAGGGGCATTAATCCCACATCAAAAAAAGGAAGTATTGTGATATATAAAAGGCGGCGCTGCACATCCTATAAAACATGTCTTTTGAGAAGAGAATAGTAGCCCCGTGACAATATGCTGCAAAACACTTCTTTTTCAAACAATTGTCGTCACTTTTTTCACTTCTATGTTTGTTTGTTTTCTCTTTGTTACTCTAAACTCGAACAAATTTATTTGATTTGACTAAAATTCATAAATTTGAATCGAAAAATTTTCAAATAAAATTTAAATGATAAAATAAGGCTCGTCAACTCGAAATATTTTACTCGATCGAATACTCACATTTAATCTTCCTCCTATTTCTCTCAAAACTCCGTAACAAAAAGCTTGTCAATGTTAAAAAGGCAAGTCTTTTTCCACTTTGTGAGAAGGGCAGCATCGGTGACCGGAGTTGATCAACATAGCTAAACAGATATTTTATTTAGGATAAAGGCAAAAAATTGCCGAGATACATAATCCCCTTTCACATATTCAGGAGACAGATAAACCATACCACAAAATACAAAATAACATAAGACAACACCAACAAAATAAAAAGAAATATAAAAAATGATCACTTGATTCAGTGGCAAACACATTTATTTTTGCAGGAGTACGTATTCAAAAGAGAGTTTTTGGCAAGTTGAGAGCAAGAATCATTTCAGTTGGATAGTGCAGAAATTGTTAAAAATGAGACATGAGGCTGCTGATTTGTATAGATCTGTGACAGATTGGTCCGCAGTGACAAATTCTTGGATTTGAGATAACACACGAGAAGACAGGACAAAGGTGCAATGGCACAAATTAATCTGGTACCCTCTCCACATCTCCAAACACTCCATAATAGCTTGGATGGCCATACTGGACCGTTTGCCCACAAAGGACCGTTTATCCCGCATGGAGATTGTAACGAATGTTGCTTGCATACTATGTGACAATGACCTAAAATCGAGAAGTCATTTATTTTTTGGATGTCTTTTTTCTTGTTGTGTTTGGAGTAAGATTTTGCAAGACTGCAAATTGTACAAACAGGTCGCAGGTTGGGAAGATGAGCTCCTATGGTCTTTGAAGAATTTGAAGGGGAAATCTCTCATTGTCCTCATCCTCAAGATGGCTTGGGGTGCATACATTTATTATATGTGGGAGGAGCGGAACCACATGCTTTTTTATGGGTGTTGCTCGATCAGTGGATGATATTGTTCGATGCATAAAAGATATAGTTCGATTTCATATACATGGGAAAGGTATATACATGCATAGATTGAAGAATCCAATGATCCCCTGATTGTAATTTTTTTTGCAACACATTGTTGTTTCTTAGATAATAAACACCCATTTATCAAAAAAAAAAAAAAGAAATATAAAAAAAACCAACAAGTACACAAGCAAACCATACATTTATTTTTCTAAGTCAGACTTTTCTATGTTAATCCATAGTCTTTTAGACGCAATGTCCTGGTTCAGGAGGATAAATAGGACGAGTAAGACATGCACCAATGCAACATGGAATGCTTCCATCGCAGATTTCACCATGCGGAACACAGTCTTCAGTTGGTTTGTCGACAAAGAAAATGTTGGCAAAAGGGTTCTTAATACCGGCCTTGGTGATGATAGAGAAAGGCATAACTTTGTGACGAGCAGCCGTCGCAGTTGGAGCCTCGGCAACCAAAAGCACCACTGCCATTGCAACCAAAAGTAAAGCAAACTTCTTGCACTCCATTTCTAGCAATCAACTCTAGTATAGATTATAGACGAATCTATGTTGTCAACAATACTCCTTTTATATAGCCAAGGTGATAGGCCCAAATTGATTAAAAAAATACTCCTTGTCTCAATGTTACTTTTGTGTTTGAAAAATTCAACTTTTTTAACATAAATTTATTTTTTATTTTTTTAGTTTTTCAATAAAAATAAAAGTTATCTCTCTAAGCTCAAATTTATCATTTTATTATTTTATGATATACAATTTTTTTTCTTAAAATTCTGTAAAAAATCAACATGTGACATAATAACAGAAAAAATTACAATCACACCTAATTTTAAAACATCTCTTTTGAAGAGATCCACTAATTGGCCTATTGATTATTGATGTTCATGTTTTCCTATTATATATAGGTTTGAATCCCTATATATATCTTGAGAATGCAACACATCTCTATTTAATAAAAAAATCTCTTTACAAAGAAACTTCAATATTATGCTCAACCTATTATGTTATTAAATTTATGATATTTTAACACATCAACAATGTAACTTTATTGATAAACAAAAATATAACGAGAACATAACCTAAAATTTAAAATATCAAAAAAGCAATAAAAAAGAAAATAATAATTCTAAAAAATAAAAATAAATATTATACTAATTAAATCAAACACATTTTCTTTACACCAAAAATAAAAATATAACGAAAACATAACATATTTTTTTTTAAAGTTATGAGTAGTTGAGCTGAGTTTTAATGGCGGCCTTAACTTAACTTGTCTAGCTGTTTGTTATCTTTGGAAAATGGGAGGTGTGATGTGAGTAATGACGATAAGATAGGGAGCAGGATTTCAGATGCCATCTGGCTATATATCTTACCTATAGATGGGTACGGATCGAGTCAAATTTTTATCTACTCGAATTCGACCTAAAATTAAACATTTTAAACTTAAACTCGATCCGAATATATTTTTTAAAAAAATTAATTTGATTTGACCTAAAAATAAATACTTTCGCTGCAACAATCACTGCCATCGAGGCAGAAAGCGTATGGAGGTAGACAGTTGGAGCCGTTGGCGATGATCGGGAAGGGCTTAACTTCGTTACGAGCAGCTGTAACAGTTGGAGACGTTACAACCAAAAGCACGGCTGCTATTGCAACGAAAAGTAAAACAAACTTGTTGGATTGCATATCTTGTAGCAATTTACTGATTCCAGTATGGATGAATCTATGTTGTCACCCAACACCCCTTTATATAGTGAAGGTCATCGGTTAAAATATGACAAAGATACAAGAAAATTACAACCAGACCCAGTTATAAAATATCTCTTCTGCAACGAAATTTCAATATTAGGCTTCACCCATTTTTTTTTCAAATTTAATATTTTTACTATATAGTAGGCTCGGTTTTAAGTCTTTTGAGTTCTCAATATCGATTATTCAAAATAGTGTCCAACTAAGTCAAAAGATAAAAGTGTAAAATTTTGTTCAAAGCTTGTAAAATTTTTTTGAGTAAATTTTATAATTTATATTTATGTTGGTGTGACACTTTAAAGTGTGTCACATGTCCTCGTATATTGGTCCATTAGCTAATTAACAATTAAAATTGGTTGATGACCGAAAATTATTGACACAGAAAATTATTTGTTTTTATAAACGGTAGGAAATTTTCTTTAAAGGTTTTGTTAAGGCTTAACTATAAAACAACTGTCCAAACTATGTCTATTTTTTGTAATAAGTGTTTTAAATATTTTTTTGTTAAAATATGTGTCTAAAATTTTATTTTTGGCTGAAAATAGGTACGTAAAATATTTTTTTGCTGAAATAGGTGCCTAAAATTTTATTTTTTGTTGAAATAGGTGCCAAAGTAAGTGCCTCAGTTGACTTTAAAACAAGCCAAAAATGAAATAAAATGAAATTTTAGACACGTATTTTAGCCAAAAATACTTTAAGCACATATTTCAGCAAAAAATAAAACTTTAAACATCTATTTCAGCCAAAAAATACTTTAGGCACCTATTACAAAAAATGACATAGTTTAGACACTTTTTTGTGTAGTTAAGCCTTTTATTAATTCTTTGGTTTTTTATTAAGAGTTTTTAACCCTTAAAGCCAATAATTTAAGTGGTTTTTTATTAATTTATTGAGAGAGTTAATGTAATGCATTGTTTATATCACTTTAATGATTTTTTTTAAAATTCCTTAAGCATATAATAATAATAATAATAATTATTATTATAATTATTATTATTATAATTATTATTATTATTATTACCCAGGGCTAGTCCTAAGATTATAGAGCCCAGGGCTGCCCTTAATAATAATTATTAAAAAAATTTATAATAAAAAATATACAAAAAAGTGGGTAATTTTGACCATGTGCGCCATTTCACCAAAACCCAATGCAATTTTCATTTTCCCTTATCTGCAGCTTAAACACTTACCCCCATTCAACCCCCACCATCGCACGCTGCCGCTCCTTCCTCTTATCCCACAGAACCAAAACTGAGCCCATCTCTTTTCCTTCGGCCACAACTTCACACCCCAAACGCACAACCGCTGAATCCTCTCCCAAAGCCACCTATCGCTAATCTCGCCTCTGCGCGAACCTGCTCAGCCGGCCGTACCAATCGATCTTTTGCCATCCTTTGCAGCACCTGAACCACGCGAACCAGTGTTCTCAGCCAGCGACAGCCGCGCGACGCCCCTGAACCAACGTCCATTGCCGATTCATCTCAATACACTTTAAGTGAAGGATAGAGAATAATTGCATCAATTTTCTCTTGCTTATTTATATGATTGGAATTGAGTATGTCTTGGTTAATATATTGAATTTTTTTGACGATTCTGATTTTTACCTTGTTTCTTTAAATGCTATTTGAGTTCTCCATCACACTTTCATTTGAATTAGGATGCATGATAGTGAAAATGACATGATTAGTTTTTTTCTTTAAATTTTGCTTGATATCTCATGCGTTTGTTGATTGACGTATTTCTTGACTTGATACATAATACACTTTCTTATGAGATTTGAGCCTATACGAGCATTTTTTTTCATTCTTGCTCATTTGTTTGATTGAGTGTGCCGGGCTTATATTGACATTCTAGAACTTGTGAGTAAATGCATATAAAGACTACATGTTTTGAACTTGATGATTTAATATGATAGGGGCACTTAGGATTAACTCACTTCTCTACCCAAATTTGCCTACCCGTTTGTATCCATTAATGAACCATTTTTGTGCCTTTACCACTTTTCTTTGCTTTTACCATATTATAAAACCTGAAACCTTTTATTTTTACCTTCTTTTGTTATCCTTGTCAAGACAAGAGATTGACTTGTTCCACGAACGGAAGAAAAAAATGGCTCGAACAGTATTCGAAAAGCAACAAATAGTAGAAAAAAAAACAAATAGCAAAGAAGAAATGTTCCCAAAAAAATAAAAAAAATCTGGTTCGAACTGTGCTCAAACAGAACAAAAAAAGAAAGGAAAAAGCAAAAAATCGAAAAAAAAAGAAAGAAAAAAAGGGAATTGATTGTTTGATTTTACACTTCTTTGCATTACTTCTATTTCTTTTGCTTATTTCGAGCTTTAAACTTATAACTTGCGCATCTCTTGTCTTGATGATTAACTCATATTTTTGGCCTTGTTCTCTACCTTAACCTAAGCCTCGTTACAGCCTTTCTAAAGACCCTTTGATTAATGCATCTTGTTCATTTTAGTGGTGGAGACATGATTTTCTTATAAGCTTATGGTAATGTCATGTTTGGTTCTGACTTTGAGCGTTTTCTTTTTCCCGAAACACTTTAAGCGAAAATGAGTGAATACTCGTGAGGTATTGAGTCTTATTACATTGTAATTGATAGATTAATGGGATGTTATGGTTTTGCTTAACTTATTCCTATTTATGCCTTTCACTTGATCGTTATTCTTGATTCTGATAATTAATGTGATCTTGACTTACTTGGTGTTCTTGGATATGAGGCAAGATGAAGGATTGTAACTTGAGATTTTTGACATATTTGATTAAGGCATGCTTGAGGATAAGCATTGAATAAGTGAGGGGGGAATTTGATGAGTGATTTATTTTGTCGATAATTACTCCTTGTTGATTCTTTGATATTGTTGATTTGGGTTGTTTTTATTTGTTTTTGCGCAAGACTTCAATTTCCAAAAAACAACATTAAAATAGCATGTTCTGCAGTTTTTATTTTCTGGAATCAAGGATGGGCTAGTGGGCATGAATCTGGGCATGAAGCGTCTGACGTGGCATCTAACCAGCGGCTTCTAGAAGGTCCAGTCAGCGGCTTCTAGAAGGTTTAGTCAACGAGGACGGGTGAGCAGATCAGCTGCATTTAAAATTCAAATTAGAAATTATCTTTTGTTTTTAGGATTTAATTTGAATTTTTTCAAGAGTTATCGTTTATCATTTCTAGGTTATTTTTAGGGTTTCAGAATACTATAAATACTCCCGAGGTAAGCTAGAAAATCATCTCTCATTCTTAATTTTGTTCTTGCTTTCTAAATTCTATAAAATTCTCTTTTTCTTTACGTTCTTATTTTTTAAGTTTCCATTTTACTTTCTTAAAAATATGCTAAGTATGATTTCTATCATACTTAGCTAATTTTCCTATTAGCCGAAGGCTTAAAGCGATGTCTCAATTTCGATTGTGAGAATTGAAAAGCACCTAATTTCTTCATATATCTTTTTCAATTTTCTGAAAACTTGGATCGACAATCAGCATTTCCTTTAAAAATCTTTACACTTTCAATTAAAAAAGAGCTCGTTGGTTTGATTGTTGTCCTAATTTAAAGTTGTGAGGAAAGATCGGCTTGTAACATATTTGACTTCCTATGAACACACTTGGCGAAGGATTCGCTAAGAGAAATTGAGATCAGGTTCGTTTCTCTTTGAGACAATATAACCTGAGTCGGGCTTTTCAAAAACTTAAACTGTATTGGTGCTAGCGTCGATAGTCGTGGTTAGTCTAAATAAGGACTGAATTTCAAAGATTGGCTTTGATTTGTTGGTTTACCGAAGAGAAAAGTAAGTTACAAGGGTTGAGCCTTGTAGACTGTAACCGACATGTATCCAGAGTAAAATCCTATTCAATGATCAATTGGTATCGAGGCAAAGCGAAGCTTGAGGCTATTCTATTTTATTGATTTTCTTCTTAAAAATTCACTTTCTTTATTTTTCTAAGTTCATTTTTCAATTCACTTTATTTATATTTTCTACTTAATTCTCTTAATCAACCCCCTATTTGCTTTATTTACTTAACAAAGTTAGAATCAAAACTTCTCTACATCAAAAGTTCCTTAGTCCCTGTAGATCGACCCTTCTTCTCTTTACTACGCCTATTAATTTTTTTGAGATTATGGATAAATTATTTGACAATTATGACGCTTGTCAGTTATTTAAATTTGAAACTTAAATGTACACATGTTTGATTAAGCTGAACAGTATTTTAATTGCTTCGAATTGGATTTGATATACTCTTAATAAAATTCGACTTTAATTGAAGTATTATTTGATAAATTAAAAATAAGTATTAAAAAAATTATTACCAAATTTAATTTTAAAATTTGTTAGGAATTCTGCTTAAAATTAAGTATTGGATATGGTTAGATTATTTGATGAATCTAAAAAATTAAAGGATAATATATTTAGAATAAAAAAATAAAAAATAAGTGTGTTCTATAATGTGTTGTGCGAGACTAACAGTATGGCCGATGCCTTGACCAAAGAGGGTGGACCGTCGGTCTTGATTCCAAGTGCTGGCGTAGTAACTTGGGGACTGCCTGTGCGTGATGCCTGCAGGTGGTGCCGAGAGTGTGTGGCTTGAGGTGTAGTGGGGTTTAGCTTGTGTTGGTGTCGGTAGGGGGTAGTTGGTGGTGTTGTTTTTTAGCGTGTGTTGTAAATTATTTACATTTAATCGAGTATTCTTTTCTTTCAATTAAATTTAGAGATATTTTTAACGACATATATGAGAATGATGGTTTGCATAATTTTCTCTAATAAAATCATATTTTTACCGAGCAAAAAAATAAAAAATATTAAATATGTTCTCCATTAAATGAAAATCGATGTGTATGTTATTATCTACTTATCATTTTCAACGCTATTTTCATAAAAAAAAAATCATCATACGGTTTTCATTCTGAATTATCAAACACATTTAAAAAAAATTAAATCGTTTAAAATATTGATTTTCAGTTCACTGATTTTTTCAACAATTTATCAATTCTATTTGTCTCGAACATAATCTTGAAATAGAACAATTTCATTTCAAGGCCTACGACCGGTTTTCAAGCCTGGTTTTCAGTTCACTGCTCATGAGGTAATTTGTATTGAGATATATCGAAAGATTGATTGAAATTTTCTTTTAGATTAAATCTCGAGAGATAATAGTTCTTTATTATAAGTACTAAGAGTGTAGCGATCCTTGTGGAGATAGTAGTGGGAGCATTACATTAATTGCATCCAATCCTTGTGGCATCGATACTCGACTTTTCATTGTGGTTATTTTATACTACTTAATCGATGTGTATGCTTGCACCTATGTCGCAACATCAGTTGAATCATTATTAGCGACTGTTGCAAATTGATAACCGGGTTTAAGGGTTACAAAGTACATTATTATAAAAGCTTAAATATACATTTGGTACTTAAACTAGACACTTTCTCTCAAGTTGGTATCTAAAGGATTTATCTTCCTAAGTTGGTACTTGAGCTAGACACATTCTCTCAAGTTATATTCTTTGATAAATATAAAAATTAAAAGATAATATATTTAGAAGAATAAAAATAAAAGAAAAAATATTGTATTCTTCATTAAGTGATATGTATTCCGAATTATCAAACGCATTTTTTAAAAAATTAAATTATTGAAAATATTAATTTTTAATTGACTGAGTGATTCAACAATTTATCAAACAAAACCTTAAATGATATTTTATTCGACTCAAATTTAATATATAGTACTTTTCAAACTCGAACAATTTGTACAACAACATAAATACTAATTCCAGAAAATTTCAACTCAGTCCAAATTCGGTTTAGGGCCCAATTTCATTTCAAGGCCCACAACCGGTTTTCAAGCCTGGATGGGTTGGACGTGCTGTAAGTGGTTTGATTTCTTTCTGCATTGAGCCTCAATTTCTATTATTTTTATTTTTATTTTATGAATTTATAAACCCTTTTAGAAGTATATATTTTTATTAAATATAATTTTTAATGTAATAGATTAATTATAAAATAATATTTTTAATTAATTTCCATAATTTGCAGAATTATTTAATATACTTTTATTGATATATTGGATGATATTCATCCCTAAAGCTTTGGAACGAAATTTGTCTTAAATTATGGGTGCTATTTTTCTTAATTTTTCTTTAAACTTTTTTATCTCACCTCTTTATGTTTTATTTAGCATAACTGAGTTTTTTGTTTTTAAGTATTTTTTTTTTTTTTGAGAATGATGAGTGCTTTTGTTTGCTTTTGTTGCACAATTTTGTTCTACTTTTGCAAAAAAATAAAAAATTGAGATTGAATTTATCATTGACTCTCCGATTGACGCGTCTTATCTTGCTTGCAATCACTGCATATATGTTATACTTGAGTTGTGATAAAAATCAATTGTCAATGTGTTATCATGTTCTATTATCATGTTAGTGCTGATGGTGCATATTTTTCACCATCAACGATATTGTTTGCTTGTATTTTTTATTTTTTAATCTCGTACTTATATAGTACTATTTTCATTTTTAGTGTCCATTTTTTGTTTTTTGATGATACCAGGAGAAATTGTTAAATAGTGTGATTAGACTGCTTTGAATTTTTTAGACTTTTTTTTCACAGTCGTAAATTTTTATTGTATTTATCAATGCTCAGAAGAGTCGCTCGGTTTTTGAGCAAATGTTTTTCACAACTTTTACGAGCTTTTATTTTCGAATTTTTATAGAAGAATAATACTGTTAAAATCTGTTCTGATTTTTGGGTGTACGAATCTTCAGATAAATCGTGCTAATTTTGGGAGATGTTCATCTTTTGTAACAATTATACACATCATGGTTTACCACGACACAATCCATTATTTCTTTCTTTGATTATTGATTATTTGTCAGGTCTGTGCTAACGTCTTGTATAACAGTATTATTTTGCCAACAGATGTATGAATCTAAGAAGAATGCTCTTTGAAGAAGAACTATTGCTGCGAAATATGACAAGTGATAGCTATCGAAGGGTTGTTGGAGATGATCGTACACTCGTACTACTCTTTTTTGGCATGATCATTGGCGTTGTAGGATTCCTACGAAGGAATTTCTTGCTAAATGATGGGTTCCTTTGGCAGCTGATCAACTTTGCTATCCATGGTGTAATGGAATCACCCAACTGTTTTGTCAAGGTCTCATTGTGGATGGAAGTCTTTGATTGGTGGAGAGCAGGGATTTAAATTGTGATTGTGGTCCTGTTTTTGATCACAGTGTTTTATCGATATTATAAACAATAATAGATATATTGAGTTTATTGCAGACCGCTATTTTTTATAATAATAATTTTGGACGATATTATTATTATTATTATTATTATATAGTGACCGTTAATACGACAGCGAACGGCTATTTGAATCCTTAGTGGAGAGTGCTTTGGAGGCCTGTTGGTCCTGTCAAAGATTATATTCACGTCTGCTATTCGGTTAAATTTGCTGGTTTTTACATGTCACGGTGGCTTATTTCTCATTCTAGTCATCTCTCGGTTTGTTTTGTAATCTTCTAGTTATGGTTTGTATATCGAACAAAAATCATCTGCCCCTTAATTCTGATCCTTTCTATGTCTCACACTAAAAAATATTAAAAAAAATAAAATTTAAATCTAACCTTAAATTTCACATCCTAAACTTTACACCCTAAAAAATACACCCTACCCCTAACTCCTTAAACCCTAAACCCACTTTTTTAAAGTAGGGCACCAAAAGGAACATAGCTTGAGGGGCAGACGATTTCCATCCTTGTATATCAGTTTGTCATCATGCCATCATTGTTATATGCAATTTTACGTTTATTTTTATCTATCATTTATTTGAGTTGTTTGGTTGAGTTTTTAATTTTTTCTTTATAAGGGTATATTGTTCGAGTTGTTTTTAATATGATCAAATCTGTTTTAATTTTGTATTTTTCTTATAAAATTTATTGTATTCTATCCTTATTTAATAAAAGTAACGACTAGTGTCAGTTAAAACATAAAGAATAAAAAATAATTTAATAGGAAAAACTACTCATTAACTTGGGTAACTCTTTCTTTTATTATTATTTTCACCCCATAGTTGGGCAAATATATATACCGTAAAATTTAATTATTTTTACACTTTTTTTGAATCGTTTATATGAGGGTAAATAAATGACTAAGATTATTTTTTTATTTTTTCTGTGATAATTTTCTCATTTCTTACGGTTAATCTTAGTCATTTATTTACTTTCATTTAACGTTAAAAAAAAGTGTAAAACTTTCAAATTTTACACGGTGTAAGAGAATCTTATCCCAATGTATATATATATATATATATATATATGTAAAGTGAGACATCAATTACTTGGTTCATTACTTTATTTTAAGCATAAAATCTACACCCATATGCCATAGAGTGTTTGAGGGTTAAACATGGTTCATATGTTGTCAAGTGAAACTCCTCCTTGGATGGAATAAGACAGTTCTATCATTGAGGGGTTGAGTTGGCCTTGAATTGTTCCTGTTTTGCTGCAGAAGGAAAGAAACCGAAAAAAAAACATTCAATTCAATTCAAGGAAAGCATTTTAATTTCCTGTAAGAACAAAATTAACAAAAATGGTTCTGAATGTTGAGTAAAATTATGTATTGGCCTCCATCATTATCAACACTTACAGGAGGAAGAACTCTCCTCAATGCTTCAACTCCAACCGGGGTGACCATCTTGATCTTTAATCATGATCATAACAAATATACACGTTAGTAACACTGGCCAATCGAGACCAATTCAATCAGACTTTTAAATAATAATATGTATATAAATTATACCAACTTGATCGGACTTTTGAATATAGTATCGATACTTTTTAGTCCAGGAAACCACACCTCTTTGAAAACTGTCCAAGTCACATTCTCGGAACAGGGTGGAGTGGTAAGAGAACCATTGTATCGATAATAACTCGAGCCTGGAAAGCCAATGGCTTCTGGACTGATAGGCCCTAGGGGTATGTCTTCCCGTCCAAGACTTAATATGGGGAGCAAAATCTGTTGGGAAAAATTATACCGAGAATATGAGTGAACGTGGTAAAAAAACATTATGGAATGGGAGAAATTGAACCAAAATGTTAGCATACACTAGCAATGAAAGGGTCAGGTAGGCCGTATTGGTAAAGAATCCCGACAACTGCAGTCTCATTTTGGTCACTGCGATGAACTATGTGAATCTCCAAGGGATACCTGTAAACCGACACACACACGTCATGTTTAGATTTCATTTAAGGTTTAGAGTTATGAATTAGAAATATAAACGAACTTGATACCTAGTTCCATTGAAAGTGTGCTCGGAAGGTGAATGCCAGTGACAATTTACTGCTTTGTAAACTGTTCCGTTTATGGTAATGCTTCCGGCATCCCCTGAAACATCACCTGACGATAATGACCACCGGACATTGGTATCCTTTTATGTCTAGGAAAACACTTTGTAACGTGTGATATGTAGAGTCAATAACTTACCGCGACATCTTCGGTCCTGTTCCTCAAAACAGCTTGAGCTGATCTATAGTTCCTTTGCAAATCTCCCAGCTGAGAACTGACTTGGACCATCCTGATATCGATAGGCGATTGTTCTTGTCCGGCGCTGCAGTTTTCCCATTTCTGTTTGAGTGTGCCCCATCGCGATGGCCCCCTCAACGTTCCCTCGTCGTAATTGAATCCATGATCTGTCACAAACAATACTAAATTACTTCTGATTTTCATCATTTCTAATACATAAACATAAAAGAAAGTAAGCAAGGGAGTCGAGAGAAAGGGCATATGATATATACCGCCGGACTCGGACGGAGAGCAAGCCAAGAGAAACGGAAAAGAGAAAAAGAAGAAAGCAAAGGCAAATTTCATATAGCTAAAGAATTTCATGTTTTGGTAATTCCTTGGATTCAACTCAGCTTTTGCAATTTTGAGTTACTTGAACTTGGTTATCAAAGGTATTTATAAAGAAGGAAATCGAAGGTGCACAAGTTTGTATAATGTGTGGCATCACTCTCATTGCATCATCCTCATAGACTAGCTTCACAAGGGGACACTTGGGGAATTCATTTTCTTGTATCCTCCTTATCGCGTTAATTATGATTCTAATCAACAAAAATCACTTAAATCACCTTTTTCTTTCATGTTGTTATTTTTACAAATGAATCTCCACTCATGTTTTTCACATCATTTTAAAAAATTTATTATAGTTTGATGCTTTGTATTGTATTTATTTATCGGTAAACTATCACATAAGAAGATCTAATTGTATTAGATTATTAATCTTTTACTGATCATGAATGAACATTGTGATGATCGTTATATGAATATCAAAATATCATAAAGATGAACGAGATGTGTCGAAAGAAAAAAAATTAAAACAGAAAGAATTCTTATTATGGACTAAAATTAAAAAATAAAAAATTATTTAGAGACGATAATCAACCCAAGATTGATGTGGCCGCCAGCAACGAAAAAAAATAGAGTGGCTAGCTCCTTTACTACCTTATCAATGCTGAACTAACCACAATTTGGGTAGAGTAACTGTGCCCTAAGCTCCTAACTAATGTATTTATAATTGATTTAGTAACATACCTTGACTGAGCTCCAATTAAAACTAACAATTTAGCTTTCGAATTGAACTGTATTAAATTATCAATTGGCACTCAACAATCAATTTCAACCAAGTACGTAAAACAGGCAGACACGAATTAAATTGTATTTTGTCAACTTTTTGCATACCTAATTGATATTCATAAATTATAAACTAAACTTTTAGTGGACTAACATTTGGTTGTTCTAGAATTGCACCAAAGATTTTAACAAAACTAGTGGCCCTTCCGTTAACTTTCGTATAATTTTGAAATAAGAGTTGGATTTTATTAAAGATAAGGAAAAATAAAACATTAAAACCAACCGAGCGTGAACAAAGACAAAATCTTTCCTTGAACATGACCTTTAGTTACCTTAGAAACCTAACATTTATCGTCAAATTCTCTTTGTCTCTATCTAGCTAAACGTTCATGTAGTAATGTAGGAGATGTGATGGACATAATCAATCTTGCATATGTGCTCCACTAATAGTTCTGATTACATCGACAAACTGTCACAAAAGGGGGTCTAACTATGTTAGACCGCCGACCTTCATTGATCGGGGACGTGCGCCATGATAATAGCTACATGAACGCAAAACTACCCCAAACGAGGATGATGAGAACCATGCCACAAAAACAATCTCACCTAACGGTTCTTGGTTGATGTTGTATTCTTAGGTGAGATTGTTTTTGTTCTAATGGTTCTTGTGGATGTCTTTATATTGTCTGGTATCCAGTAATTTTTTAAACCCATTTTTTGGCATGGTTCTTGTAATACCTAATGGTCAAAAGTGTTCATATTTTCTTATCTTGTATGAGTTCGAATATTAACATTAACTTTGAAAATATAATTATCTCTCTACTTAATACGAAAATAAACTAACCAACCAAAAGCATTACATGAACAAAACCCATAAACATTTTATCCTATAATGCGAGGGTTCTTACTAATTAACTTGGCTCCAATAGCTCCCAATGCATCATCAAACTAATAACGATCAAAGACACAAGATTTTATATATTATAGTGTGAATTTTTACAAAGTTATGTTAGAAATTAAAGGATACAATGTTATAAAATTTTAGAGGTACAAGATTAGATTATCAATAAAAAAATATTTAAATTATACGAGAATTTAAAACTTTTAGAAGTGCGAAAAATGTGTATGGGTGGATTTAGAACCAAAATATACCCTTGTAGTATAGTTTTTCATAGACAAATGTGTGTCTGGATGAATTTTATGTCTAACCCTCTAATGATATTTCTCCTTAGCGCCTTAGACAATGAAGAAGAACGCCTCAACACATTGCGAAGTAATTGAATACTCGCACTCCAAAACAAAAATAAGATAAAAATTTTGGACAAAAGAAAGAACTCTCGAGAGAACTTTGAAGAAAAGTTATTCCTTTTATATTGAATTTAAATCTTTTTGTGTATTATTTAAATTTAAGATATTGTTTTTAGATTGAGATATTATCTTCAATTGTTATTATTTTCCCATGAATAACAATTCTATTCAAAAAGTTTCTACTCTCTGTAAGGTTCTTTTTTATTAGCCTTTGTTTATTGTTTTTCAAACTTTGTCCTGTGCAAGTTTTCTCAAGTCATTCTTGAAATAGCCTGCCATTCCATCCTGCCATATCTAGTATTAATTTAACTATTTTTTATTTGCAAATCTTACTGCATCCTTTAACTTTTATTCAATTTTATCATTAAAATAGAGTCATAGAAAGGTAAAATAAATTTTTAATCGTCTACAATTATAATTATTTTATCAATTTGACCCTAAAAAATTATAAACGTAAATGATTTTAAAATGTATTATTTATTTAATAATATTTTTATTTATTTTTAAAGATCAAAAATCAAATTGATAAAAAAAGTTACACCTAACAGGTCAGCATTACGTGCAAATGAGATAATTTTATAATGAAAGTTAAATATATTTTATAATATTTTAGGGTTGACCACCTCATCTCTGTTTTATCAAATTGTAGCAACTATCTCATTGAAACAATTTTTTTTATAATTACTCGTATCAAATTTAGCGGTTTATTAATTCAGACAGAATATTATATTTATTATGGAGGCGACCCCTTTTATCTAATTTGTTATATTCATAATATCAAGATTCGAACATCTTACATTACTTAAAAGATCTAAGGTCCCGAGCAAGCACATTTGGTTGGTTGGCCAAGCTGCTGCTCATCTTTGTTCCCACATATTTTATTAGGTCTTGGGTTCTAGACCCACTAAGAGCATCCTCCTTCATTTTTTAGAATTTCTCTTCCTCTCCTCTCTAAGTATGATCATGATTAAAATTAAAATTTATTAAAAAAAAGATCTAAAATTTTATTCCACGAGACTAATTTATTGTTGGTGAAACGCAACTCTTTCGTGATAAATATATTTCAATTACATTATGAATAATCATAAATAATTTTTTTGAGTGGAAATAAAAGATGGTCAACATCTTATTAACATTGCTCCTAATCCCGAGTCAAAAGTTAGGCATGTCATGTATAACTATGCCGTAAAACGAAGGTAATTAAGCAAATTCAAATTTCGGCACAGCTCAATTATGTATGAGTTAACTCGTTCCGATAGTTTCTCCAACTAGGGCCAGGAAATGTCGTGGCCAATAAATGATTTTTCTAATCTAACAATGATAATTAATAGAGGCAAATGGAACAAATTTGACCAAATAATACACAATAATTTGTTTGGACATTTTTAATTTTTTTCTGAATAAAAACCGTCAGTTTTATTAAAAAATAAATATTTAAAATTATAATAAGAATTTACAACTAATATCGTAAGCTAAATATATACTTTGGACATTTTACTATAATATTTGCACAAAAACCTAGTCACTTTAGATCATACAATGATCATACATAGAAAAAGTTAAAAAATAAAGGCTTAAGGGATCAATAATCCCTTAAATTTTTGTAAAAAAATCAATTAAGTCCCTAAATTTTTTTACACCCAATTAAACCCTCAAACTCAAGAAAAAAAAATCAATTTGACCATTTAACCAACGTTGACCGTTAACTTTAACATTTAAAAAAAAAATTTTGACACATGTCGAAATAGGATAATGCCACTTGTCATTTCTAGAAAATTTTAAATTTTAATTTTTAGAAAATATCTAAAAATCAGAAAAAAAAAATTCAGAAAAAAATTCTAAGTTTTTTTCAATAATTATGGAAAATTCTAAAAAATATTTTTAAAATATAAAAAATATTTTTTACATTTATAAATTTATTTAAAAATAATATTTTTTCAAAAGATTAAAATATTTTTGAAAAATTAAAGTATTAAAAATAAAAAAAATATTAATATACAAAGTATAAAAAATAATTTGAAAAAAGTTATTTTGATTTTAAAAATATATATAAAACTATATTTTATAAAATATTAAAAAATATATAAAACAATAAAATTTATTTTGAAAATCAAAATTTATAAAATATAAAAAAATATATAAAACAATAAATTTTATTTCAAAATAAATTTTAGAATTTTCCAGAATTTTTTATTCTTTTAGATTTTTTTCTTTTTATATATTTTTTAAATTTAAAATTTAAAATTTTTTAGAAACGACAAGTGACATTATCATGTTGTGACATGTGTCAATTTAAAAAAAAACGTTAAAGTTAACGGTCAACGTTAGTCAAAGGGCCAAATCGATTTTTTTTCTTGACTTTAAAAGCTTAAATGATTGTAAAAAAAAGTTTAAGGGCTTAATTCATTTTTTTTTTGCAAAAATTTAGGGGCTTATTAAACCCTTAAGCCTAAATCATGTGTGAATTTTTAATTAGCTGTAACTCTAATTCTGGTCTGATTTAATTTGGTTTACTTATATTGTTGAATACTTATAATGGTTGATTTGTTGTAATTACTACTCTAGTTGAAATTTACTTACACAATTCAGAGTTTGCAATAATTTATTCCAAATGTAACTGTGATTTCCTACTAGTAATTTCAAAATAATATATTTTAAAGATAATTTGTAATTAGTCGCGTGTTAGCCGCTGTGCGCAATGATTTTAGCAGTGGTAATGCGCAGTGGTGTCCCCCGATGGACGATTGGCTGAATATCAATACCGATGAATCTCGACGTGAGGTTGATGGACTTGTCTCGTATAGAGGCGTACAGGGTGATTCAAAAATTTTGGAGGCTATGTACAATTTATTAAAATAAGGTCTTTAATATATAATCAATAAGAGATATAATTTTTTCTTCAAAAATATACCTTAATAGAAAATATGTTATTAGATTATCCTCTTGAGCAATACAAAATTAACTTATAAATATCTAAAAATAAATTTTTTTTATTTAAAATGAGTTATTTTTTTTGCATGTTTTAAGTTTTAGATAATTGTTGTATATATACACATAATTGTATATATAAATTTATAGTTTTTTTACAAATATTTAATTTGAGTTCTTTATTTTCTGGCCCCCTCTCTCTCGGGGGCCCTGTGCGGTCGTTCTTATCGCGCTTGTCCAGAACCCTCAGGCGTAGCTCGTGATAATTGAGGAGTTTGATGATTTGGTTTTGTTGGCATTTGTTTGGTGTTAGATGCAAAGCTTTAAGGTGCCAACTTTAGATTAGTGTTATTCTGGGAGGCCATGTTCAGGTACGTTATTATTGAATTAGATAATTTAGAGGCGATCAGGGTATTGCACGACGATTTTTCAGGGATTCACTTTTTGCGTCGGCATTTGGATAAGCTTCGTCAACGTAACTGGAGTGTGAAAGTGCAACATGTCCAGCGTGATAGTAATAAAGTGACGGATGCTTTAGCGAGAAGCGCAAGTTTAGATTGTTTTAAGACTTTATATCATGATATGTCTCCAGGTTGGATTGCTCGTTTACTACTGGAGGATGTTTTTCATAATTAGTTTTCTTAATGTATTTTTGTCGAGTTTTTAATGTGCCTTGTTTAATTATTAGCATGTGTACTCTTTTCTTCCATCTAGATTTAAGGAAGTTTTTGATGAAACACATGTTAATATATTTCTTTGTATGATTCTTTCTGAATAAAATCATACCATTTCACCAAAAAAATAATTTACAATTTCGGAAATAGTAATGAATATTATTTTTTGATGAAGAGTAATAAATATTATTTTTAACTTAAAATAAGTAATTTAAAAAAAATAAATGAAATTACATGTCTTATTCATGATCCTTATTCCTTTTTCCTTTGGTTTGGGCCGCTTTCAATTGGTGGTGGTCTGATTTGTTTCGGCATTTTGATTTATGGGACTGGCAATTAAACCAAGTACCATATTAAGCCAACCAAAACAGAATAAGTACCACCCTCACCGCCATGTCTCGAAAAATCGATGTTCCACACATACCAGCTTTTGCAAGTGCTTCAGCCATCCTATTACAGCATCTCAGACCAAAAACAAGATGGACACGATCAATCCATCTAACGCTTCGATCAACGTCGACAAACAGATTCCACGTGAATCACGGTCCGGAGTTCGGATCCATCACCCATGCTAAAGTAGCACGCGAATCAGATTCAATGACGAGGGCTTCTTTCCCAATCCATCCTGCCTCAAGAAAAACCCTCCAGAGCAGTCTTAATTGTCATCACTTCAGCCATCTTAGCCCCAAGATCCGTGTAAATAGGGACGGACTTATTTATTAGATCATTAAACGATTTTTAGGAGTAAACAAAAATTGACTTAATTTGCCTCGAAAATAATCAAATAAAGTTTGAATGCTAAAACATGACTTGAATAACTAGATTACCTATAAAATTTTGATTCCATTTTTAAAAACAAAATTTCTCTTTTTCACAATTTGATCTCTTAACTTTATATTTTATTCAATTTAGTCATCTAACTACAATATTTTTTGTAAATTTTTTCCGTCAATTCTTTGACTTATTTATACTCAAATCAGCATTTTTTCCTCAATATCCCTTCTTTAATATGATTTTTAGATTATATTTAATTTATTAAATAATATTACAAATCTGACCCACATTTGTGAAAAATGAAAAATATACATGTATATCATATATTATAAAAAGTCGTTTAAATTGGAACCAATTGATACCATAATTATAAGGGTAAATTACAAAAATACCACTGAACTTTGCTCTTTACCTATTTTGGTCACTCAACTTTCAAAATGATCAATTTTAGCACCAAACATTAAACATCGACCTATTTTGGTCACTCCACCGTTAAATCTCTAACACTATTATCACGTGAAAATAAAAAATAAAAATATATATATTTTTTGTACACTTAATTAAATAAAAAATAAATTAAAAAAAATTAAGCCCTCCCTCACCTCACCTCACCTCACCCTCCTTCACCCCCACCCCCACCCCCACCCCATCCCTCTCTCACCTTCACCCACAATTCTCCTCTTCATCCAGTAACGCCACTCCGATGAATTTTCTAGTGAACCAAAATCGGTCCGTTCTTCTTTATAATTTCAACAAAATATATTGCCCCAATCTATATAGGTGAAGAAAAAATTAAGTTGCAAGTAATTAGAGTCAAAAACATAAACTAAGATTTTTTATTTCACAGGTGACCAAAATGCTAGAAATCTAACTTTGAAACATTATTTTTCTCACCTTGCAGCTTGGAGCATTCTTCGACATAACATCTTTCCTTTCCATTCCTTCCTTCCTTTGGGAAACAACCAACCATGACAGCAACATTGACTCCAGTGCAAGCCTCAACAACATCAGTTGTAGCAACAAAACCTGACCAAAACAACAAAAGCTCAGATCCCAAACCATACAACATATAAATACAAATTTAGTATATTTTTATATACAACTCAATGAAAACATTCAAAATTAAAACAACACAATAATGAACACATATACCTTTTAGAAGAGGAAATGCAGCATCCACCAACTCCATTTTGACACCATTTAAAGCCTCTGTTTTGCAGGTGCGATATCAAGCATGTGAAGGATCACAGGCTGGTCAGCACCCAACATGATCCCCCTAGCGATCATGGGTACAGGAGCATACCCAATTGTCGACGTCAGGCTGCTCACCCCTTCAACCGAGGTCTTCCATTCCCACAACCAACCTTCATCGAGCTTTACCCTTCACCACCTTGCAAGTTTATCTTCAATCCCACCGTCCATCATTCAGCACCTCCAACCACCATAAACCGGTCCCCTTTAGCTCACCTAACCATCTCCCTTTAGTTCGGTGCTAAAATTGATCATTTTAAAAATTGAGTGACCAAAATATGTTAAAAAGTAAATTTGAGTGATGATTTTTTATAATTTACCCTAATTATAATTATCTATGATTAAATTTGAACAATAACTCGACTCGAAAAATTTTAAATAAAATTTGAATTATAAATAGAATTTGTCAACTCGACAAACTCAAAATCTTTTGTTTCAACTTGATTCAACTCCTTCAAATATTAACTCTCATAAACTTATCCTCTCATTATTTAAGCCTAATTTCGTCTCTAAGACATAACATAAATAAATGTAAAAAAACAACAACGTTTTGGGGTCATGTTTGTGTGTCGGAAAACGAAGAAAAAGGCAAGAGAAAACAAACAAAAGAGAATGCCATGGCAACAGATCATAGCAGAGTTATCGGTGTTAAAAACTTTCTCGTGACTGATTTTTGTTTTATGTAAAAATTTAAAATCTAGAGCGAAAGTTGGAGTTGTTTCCAATTTTAAAAATAAAGCTGGATTTAGATTCAATAATCTTAGACACCATACAAATATACACATAATAACCATTAAAACATAATATATTTTTTCGAACAAATAAAACATAATATATTTGAAACAAGATTATGATATATAAAAATATACAAACAATATATAAATAACAAATTATGGAATCTCTCTCTTTTAGTACCATATATGTCAGTTTTATGGTCTATATTTAAGGTTTGTAATTAGGGATGAGCATTTGATCAAGTCAAATAAAAAAATTCAAGTTAATCGAGTTGACGAGTCTTATTTTATAACTCAAATTTTATTTGAATATTTTCTATTCCAATCGAGTTGTTCAAATTTAATTATAAATATTGATAATGTTATCGTGCTAATTGATTACAATTTAAACGACTTTCTATAATCATATACAATATACATTTATATTTCTTCATATTTTCCATATATGATATTCATATATCAGGAAAAGTTGAAGGACTCAACTTGAACTTAAAAACCGATACACTAAAGACTAAAAATTTTGAGTATTTGAATCTCATTTTATAACTCAAACATTATTTGAATTCTTTTAATCGAGTCAAGTTTTTTCACGTTGAATGGACAAATTATTTTATATAATTTAAACATTTTTAAGATATTATCTTATAAAAAAGCAATACGAATATGATATGACTAACTTAGAAGCAATAAAGGCCATCCCAATATCTAATATTTTGTTTGGAATTATTTGAAATGGGTTTAATTTATTTTTATTTTGTTACAAATTTGGGAGTTTGTGAATCCCGTGAACTTGGGGACCCCATTGTCGAGTTTTCTTCGAATATGACACTTGGACAACCGGGCTTAACATGTGAACAAATATTAAATTATATTGAAATATTCTAAAATTATTTACCATATAATTTAGTATGAATAATTGGTATATTTATAAGGTATAGACATTCTATTTGATTGTCATCGGTCTCGTACTAGCATAACATGTAAACAAATATTAAATTATATTAATTTTATTTAAAAAATTATCAAGATAATATGTTTATTAATCACGTGTTATAGATCCTTCGTTTATATTATTGCTTATGCCAATAAAACATTTGTGATATGTCACAAAAGCATCATTCGAGACATATAAATCTTCTCATTTTCTATTGTTTCTCTGATCGTGTATCAATAACCTGGTGTAAGAAAATTCGCAAATGAAAATTACGTTAGTGAGTATCATGTCTTAATCCGATTCGAATATATGAACATTGTATGAATATACGAACGAGGTAAGTATAAAAATTTATCAATTTGTGGGGAATAGGGACAACTTTAACATTAGGGTTTATGTCGAGATTGTTACAATAGAAAAAAAGATGGCAAATAATCCAAAGCCATTATTATTTTTTAATAAATCCAAAGCCATTATTGAAACAGGGAATGCCGCCCGTTATGCATCTTTTCTTGGGAAAACATCATGCCCTGATCAGGACAAAACCTACATCTAATTTTCTCTCTTTTAATTATTATTGCACTTTTTTTTTCTCGTTTTGGATTTTGTGTTGTTTCGATTGTATGCTGTTTATATATTTTCATCTGGACTAATTTGAATCGAGTATTCATTATAAAGAAGTCTAATCTAATTATTTCATTTATAATATCAAGATTCGAACTAATTATTGGTGTCTATTGTCTATATGTTAATCGGCTTTGTATGTTTTTCATGTACATTAACTATATTTTTAGATAATTTTTAGTATATTTAATTTTGTGTTTTATAAATTTTCACTCTATTTGTATCGATATTAATTCTTAGGGTTATATTTTGATAATGTAAAAGAAGTTACACAACTTTCTTTTTACATATCAACCAGACAATTTTATTGATAAATAAAAATAAAATTAAAACATAATTTAATAAAAGTTTGAAAATATTGAAAAAACAATAAAAAATAATAAATCTAAAAAGAAAAGATAAATATTGTACCAGTCAGATAAACACTTCCTCTCTACATCAAAGAAAAAATCTCTACGATTCATTGTACAAAGGGTTTTTGGAGAGTTGTCAAAATATGAACTAGATGAAATCCCCAAAATCGGCAACTACTTTTCACGCTTATTCCAAAAACGACGATCCGCTACAGATTATATCGATAAATATGAATCGAAAAGAAGAGATGTGAGGGTTACCGTACGAACACCAAAAGCCTACAAAAGTAACTATAGAAAGGTGCTGGAGGAACTTTGTTTTCCTAAGCATCTTGTCCTTGTTGTATCTTCGATTACCATTATGCACACTGTTTCCCCTTTTAGTGTGGTGGAGGGGTTTTTTAACGAGGCATATGGTGATCTTGTATGACCTATTTCATCAATAAAAAGTCACACATTGTCGAGCAAAAAAGAACGTGCAATAAGGCATATGCGTGCCATAAAGACAGAGAAAACGTGTTACAGAGGCAGAGAAAAGCGCAACAAGATGTGCAAAGAAAAAATAAAAAAAATAAAATCAAATAAAAAACAAAGAAAAATATGAATCACAGGCGGTCAGCAATCAGCACCGAAACTGGTGTCGCCGCTGATTAGGCAAAGAAAAAAAATGAAAACAAGCAAACGACGACTAGAAGCTACACTACCCTTTATATTTAAATTATACAATCTAAAATTAAATCCATAATCATGTAACTTTAAATCTTAAACTCATCTTAAATTTTAAACTCTAAATCTTTAAATCATAAACCCTAAACTAAATTATTAAACCCTAAATTTGATAGGATTGTATAAACTAAACTGTATCAAAGTTTTCTCTAATTTTTAAACAATTGTTTTTTTGTAGTGTCTTATTTAAATTAATTGGTTAATATTTTTAATATCTATACTCGTATAAAAATAAATTACTCTTGTACTTATATATTTCCATCTAAATTTTAAGTTCTTGAAATTATCATCATTCACGTGATGAAACAATGAAAAAAAAGTTTTGTTAAAATAACAAGACTTTAACTCACGTGAATATATAATTTTCCTGAATTGAACATGAAATGTTATGATTGAAAATAAAAAGAAAAAATTTCACTTACATCAACATAAACAATAGTAATTTTATGTTGTAATAAAGTAACGATAAATATAATAACTGTATAATAAAAATTTTAAAATTTAAATGAAAAATATTTAATTAAAAATTATAAGTATAGAAAGAAAAAAATCATTATGATCGACGAAATACTACGAGTGATCAAAATTAAGCTAAAAATCAAAATTTTGATTTGTCTTGACCCGATTTATAATTTTATAAATTCGACTCGAAATTTTTTTAAATAAACTTTGAGTTATAAAATAGAAATTTAAATAACTCGAATAATTCAAAAATTTTAGTGGATCGATTTTTAAGTTTGAGTCGAGTCTCTCAATTCTGCTTACATAGTGTAAGAGTTTTTAAGTTTTACACGTTTTTTAGAGTGTTGGATGGATGAAATAGATGATTGAGATTAACAATAGAATATGTGAAGCTTATCACTTGAAAAAAATAAGGAGTTAATCTCACCTATCTATTTCACTCATCCAACAATTCAAAAAATGTGTAAACCTATGAGTTTTATATTGTGTGTAAGTAGATCATATCCTTATTAAAAAAATATGAAGATATATATATATAGTTATAAAAAATTATTTTAATTTGAACTAATTAGTACCATAATATTATAAATATTTATCATTAAATTTGAACAGAAATTCGAACAACTCGACTCGAAAGAACTTTAAATAAAGTTTTGAGTTATAAAATAGGACTCGTCAACTCAACTAACTTGAACTTTTTAACTCGACTCGATCATATCCACACCTACTAAACACGTACAATTAACCTTATTATATATATATATATATATATATGATAAAAGTATCAGATTTATTCGAGAATTTTATGTAGAATTATATATATATATATTAATTCACCTATATAATATATATTATGAAATCTTGTTTCCAACAACTAAAATGAACACCTGGTAGTCTTGATGGCAAATCCGGTTTCAATTCACACTTATCTTCTACTTTTATCAACTTTTCTTCACTCTGTTCATCTTTCAAACCAGCTTCAACCATTTGAATTCAATGCCCTCAGAGAAATCCAGCAATTCCTCAATTACCCATCACTGCTTAGCATCTTTAACACCACTTGGGATTTCTGCAACATCGAACCATCGCCATTGTTAACCGTTGTTTGCTACGAAAATAATGTAACCCAGCTTCATATTACGGGCAACAACGGCAACTTTCCGCCGTTGTTGCCCCATAACGTCTCCATTGACGCTCTGTTTACGAGCATTTCTTCTTTACCGAATCTGAAAGTCCTTTCTTTGGTCTCTGTAGGTTTATGGGGTCCTTTACCTGCAACAATCGGTAAGCTTTCTGCCATGGAAATACTCAATTTAAGCTCGAATTACATCAATGGCTTCATCCCTTTGGAACTTTCGTATTTGAAGAATTTGCAAACTCTTGTTATTGATCATAACAAGTTCACTGGTCAAATCCCAGGTTGGATTAGTTCTTTTAATGATTTAGCTGTCTTGAGCTTAAAGAATAATTCACTCTTTGGGTCTCTCCCAAGCTCCATTTCAAGCTTAGAAAACCTTCGTGTTTTGGCCATGGCGGACAACCATTTGTATGGCGAAGTACCCAATCTTCAAAACTTAACAAACCTTCAAGTTCTTGATCTGAAAAACAACCATTTCGGACCAAATTTCCCAGTTTTGAATCCCAAAGTTGTCACTGTTGAAATCCGAAACAACAGCTTTCAATCTAGCGTTCCGAATGAAGTATTAACCTCTTATTTTCAACTTCAAAAGCTTGATATCTCCATTAATACATTCATCGGACCGTTCTCTCCATCTTTATTCGCTTTGCCGTCGATCGATTACGTCGACATCTCCGATAATAAACTTACCGGTAAACTGCTCCACAACACGTCTTGCAATGCAAACCTAGTGTTTGTTAATTTGTCTTCCAATCTTTTGACCGGCGATTTACCGGAATGTCTGCAACAACATAAAATCGAGAAAAGGGTCGTTTCGTACGGTGGGAATTGTTTGTCCGGCGAAGAGCAAGACCAACATCCTTCGAGTTTCTGTCATGGCGAGGCATTGGCTGTTAAAGTTACGCCTCAAAAGTTGCAGCATAAAGAAGGTGAAGCTATGGCTGTTGTTGGGTCGAGTTTAGTGGGAGGAATCGCTGGATTATCGGCGATTGTTGGTCTGAGTTTCTGGGTTTTCCATAGAAGAAAGAGAAGCGCCGCCATGAAAGGACCTTCCACAAGGTCGATAACAGAGAAACTTTCAACACTTAACACAGTCAGGTTATTGTCTGATGCAAGTAAGATCTTTACGTCTCCCTTCCTTTTTCATTGGCTTTTTTATTTTTATTAAAAAAAACTGATTTTATTTAGTATTTTTGACATTTAAATCAAACCATTAAAACCATACCACCTAATTTAATATTAAACTATATATTTGTCTTACGGGTGAAAAAAACTTTTGAAGAAAAAATTTAATTAAAATTTTTAAAAATATTTATATCTAAGTAAGTGTTTGAATCAAGAAATTGAATCAATTAAGCCTTAGGACTAATATTAATTGTTGAATCTAAAGTTTTTTTAAATGCAGCATGTCGCGTCACAATGTCGCCACTTGATATTTTTTGTATTTTTATTGTATTTAAAAAATTCTTTAAAAGTCCTAAAAATTCTATAAAAAATTTATAAAACTTATAAAATATATATATTATATATATAATTTATAAATGTCACGTAATATATTATGTGTTAGTAATATCTAAAGAAAAAAATTGTTAAAATTTAATTGTCAAAAAATATAGTTGATTTAATTTATAATTAAGAGCAGGGTGAAAAAATTCAAAAACTTAATTAATTTTTTTACGTTCAATAATTTTTTACACTCTTAAATAAGAATATGAATAACTGAAATTATGAATTCGAATAATATAAAAGCGAATGTCTTGTGACTTTTAGCAATCATTTTGTTTAATTTGTAGGGTATATATCTGAAACAATGAAGATGGGGGCAAACCTTCCTACATATCGTGCCTTTGCTTTGGAAGAACTGAAGGAGGCCACTGATAATTTCACTCATTCAATCATTACGGCTGAAGGTTCACGTTGTCGGGTATGTCTGTTTATTTGTTTTTACATATTAATAATATCATTTTTCGTTTTTAATTTCATCGATTTAATTATTAAATTTTTTGAATTACATCAATTTTATTCTTTAACTATCGTTATTAGTATTATGCTTCGTCTTTTGTTGTCAGTTATTTTATCGTTAAATAATTAACAATGTTTGACCTGGAATGTTCACATGTCATTTCTTTAATAAATTATTGTTCAATAAAAGGATGACGAGTCACGTAACAATATAATTGATCCGTTATTATTGACATGAGCAATTGACGATAACGATTAATGTGAAAGTATATAGCGATTATATGTAAATAATATAATGGTTTTGTTAATCAGTGACAAGATTACAAATGATGGGTAACATTGTCTATTTTAGATGACTACGAAAGCTAAGTTGAAAGAATTAAAGGGAGAATAAAATTATTTATTTGGTATTATTATATGGATAAATTATCTCTTTTCCACTAATGATATAAGTACGGTTGAATATCGATATCGGGATTATATCCTACATAAATTTTAAGATATATATTATAAAAAATGTCTCGTCCAGATACTTCGAGAAAAATGAAGAGTCTTAAAAAATTATTCGGTTACATTAATGTATTATTGTTAGTTTCATATGATTAGCAAAAAGTAACTTTTATTTAGATCGATAGCAAACTTCTTACATCATTTTTCTTTAAATGTCAGGTTTACAGAGGAAAGCTTGCAGATGGAACAGCTGTTGCCATTAGATGTCTAAAGATGAGAAGAAAACACAGCCCGCAGACATTGACACACCATATTGAGATGATCTCAAAACTCAGACATAAACATTTGGTTAGTTGCATTGGACACTGCTTTGAGTGCTGCCCTGATGATTCAAGTGTAGGCATCATATATTTGGTATTCCAATACCTTTCAAATGGCACCTTGAGAAGCTCCATCTCTGGTAAGCCACTTACCAATACAATCTTAACATCAATTACTGTTACATGCTTTTTCTTTTCTCGGATTCGATGGAAGTGTTGGATATGAATATGTGTTCGATGCATGTATAAAATTTTTTTCATGTATAATTTCTACCTAATGTTGGTATCATATATTTCGTATTTCTTACTCGATGTTTGATATGTGTTAGATACAGATATGTCTGAAATTCACATTTGTACATCTATGTTCAAATATGTGTCGGACTCCAACTACTATTACATGTTATTTTACTCTGATTCGATGCAAGTGTTGGACATGGTTATGTGTCTGATGCATGGATGATAAATTTTTCATGTATAAATTCTACCTAATGTTGGCATCATATATTTCGTATTTCTTACTCGATGTTTGACATGTGCTAGATACGGATGTGTCTGACAATCACATTTTTACATCTATATCCAAATATGTGTCGGACACCAATTACTATTACATGTTATTTTGCTCTGATTCGATGCAAGTGTTGGATATGGATGTGTTCGATGTATGTATGATCAATTTTTCAAGTATAAGTTTTATTAAGTGTTGGCATCGTATATTTCCTATCTCTTACTCGATGTTTGATATGTGTTAGATACGGATGTGTCTGACATTCACATTTTTACATCTATGTCCAAATATGTGTTGTACGCCGGCATGTATGATCAATTTTTCAAGTATAAGTTCTATCAAGTGTTAGTATCACATATTTCGTATCTCTGACTCAATGTTTGCTATGTGTTAGATACGGATATGTCTGATAATCACATTGTCCAAATATGTATCAGACACGAACATCGAACACGAATATTTCTAAACTTCGACGAACCTTTTTATCTAACAATGAAGTTTTGCAGAAGGAATGGCCGGCCAAAGGCTTAATTGGGCACAAAGAATAGCAGGTGCAATAGGGATAGCAAAGGGGATTCAGTTCCTTCACACAGGGATGATACCTGGAGTTTTCTCCAACAATTTGAAGATTACAGATGTTGTGTTGGATCACAATTTCCATGCCAAGATTTGCAGTTACAATCTCCCTCTTTTAGCTGATAATGGAGGAATGGTATGTTCAATTCATCAACCCTTTCTTTTCCATTTTTATATACTTAATTTAAATTACGAAAGCACGAACACTTCTGTCCCGATAGTGTGAGTGTCGGATACAGATATGATTTCAGTTACGATTTCAGGGCGGATCCAATGGACTCAAACCAAACGTTCGAGTAAGGTACGTTCTTCGTTCTAAATCTTATAAACGATTATACCACGAATATGATATAAATATCTCAAAAGAAAATAAAATACATTGATATAAATATAAAATGCAGGGAAAAAGATGAGGACAAGGATGATATCCATGACTTTGGTGTAATCTTACTGGAAATTCTGGTCGGAAGGCCAATCATTTCCCAAAATGATGTCATGGTCGTCAAAGATATCGTGAGTCTCTTCTGTATTTTCATGATAACATTAAACACGATACGATTATATGATATAAAAATATAAATCGTTGAACATAGGAATTGGATTCATTTTCTATGACATAAATAAACTTAATCGAACATATTCAAGCAGTTCGATTTTTTCTCGGATCGAACTCGATAACAGTCTTGTATATAACTAAAGATGACGATTGGTTAATGGTTACTCTGCTTTTGTATGCAGTTACAAGTGAGCAATAAGATGGATGATACAGCTCGAAGAAGCATAGTGGATCCAACGATTATCAAAGAATGCTCGGCTGAATCGTTGAAGACCATGATGGAGATATGTCTGAGATGCATATCCGATGACCCAACCCATCGGCCTTCAATCGACGATGTCCTTTGGACTTTGCAATTCGCTGCACAGCTTCAGGATCCATGGCGACTCGATTCTCATCATATTCATCAACAATCTGTATCATTGCCTTTATAGTTAAGATTCACTCTATTATCGATCAAACTCGAATTAACTTGCAAGTACAGATGTTTCGTTTCTGTTGAAGCTTTTATAACCTACTTGTATCATTGTTTTTATAGTTCAGATTAGCAATATAATCGACCAGGCTTGAGCCGAAACCAAATATGCATCATCTTTATAGCCTAAGATTAGGTCTAATCAAGCCGAAATCGAATGTAATAATCTTTACAAGGATTTAAGACCGTAATCGTACAGATGTCCTTTGGAGTATAGTTTACGTGCCTAGCTAAAGCCTTTAACTTCCAAGTTTCAGTCCCAATATATATACAGATGGTGGAAGGCATAAATCAGACTCAACTATTGAATCAATTTTCCAGAAAAACTATCCGTTTTTATCCGGAAATCTCTCTACAAAATACGGATGTAAGTATACGTAATAAACATAGATTTGCAGAAATAAGGTCAACAGGTACTGCCAGAGAGATCCCCAGAAAGAGCACTTCCATAGGATACCGATCCGGTTTGTCAAGCGGAACCCCCTCTTGCTTTCTGCATTTGTCCTATCCTGAATGCATCTCTTGGCAATGTTTGGCTTTGAACTGTTGTACTTTCTTCCTCCTCCTGCCCTTCAAAAGTAAGAAAAACAAAGATAAGTCAATTCTCACCCCCTATGAGGGACCTATGTCATCCGGACTCGGGTTAAGGTCCTTCACAGGAACATTTTCTTATATTTCAAGTCTCTTTGGAGAACTATATCCCCGTACCAATGTTCAAATATGTCGGGTGTTAGACACGGATACTTCAAGAAAAAATGAAAAGTCGGAGCAACACAGGAGAACACATCCAGGTTAAATTCATATCGACAACCATGGTTGGTCCCTCATCACGAGCAGAAAAAAGAAAATATGCAGTTGATCCTCAAAGCATTCATTAAGGAAATTCAAATCAGCAAATATTGCAGGAAACTTACCATCTAGATCCTTCCTTTTACTGATCTGTCTGTCCCGCGGTCTGAAAGAAGAATTACTGGGAACTGGATGGGACTTGCTTGAACCAGAAAGATCGCTTGTGCTAGGAGCAGGACCAGCAGTCCGTTGAGATGGAAGGTTTGTTGATTTTTTTGTCTGGCCAGTCGGTAGGTTATTCTGCAAACAAATCGACAATACAATGTCTACATTTGGTGTTGGACCTGAAACCATTACCAAAAGAAATGAAAACATCAAAAGAGGAATAACCAGGTGAATCGTGAGCAACAGATGCAATTTGAGACAACAAGAAATTAGAATTCATTACTTATGATCTTTGCATGTTACCCGGTCTTGGGGATCATTATCAATATATGTGTATTAGTCCGATATGGATATAATCAGTTTTTTCTAAGTTTTTCATGTACTTGAAGGATCCTTAAAGAGTCTTATATCCATACCTACTGTTGCGCGTAATAAGTGCTACGCAATTGTGCAAGTATACACGTCGCAAGTTATAGTATAAAAGATATCGTCTCCACAGGGATTGGTGCTACTTCAAGAATCTAGTCTCTTGCACTGTAAAAAGTAAAAACACAAATAAAGGATTATAGGAGTTTAACTAATAACTAATCTAGAAAGCAATAAAGTAAAAGAATAGATGAAATCAAATGAGAGAGAGGTAGGCCAGGTTATCGTGAGTTGAAGTGTGATAGCCGATTGGATCGTCTTGGTAAAAGAGTGCACGGGCAACTCAGTTGCCGTGGCAGTTTGCACAACGGGGTTGCCTTGGCAACTAATCGATGGTTGCCTGGGCAACTAGTTGGGCGTCTGGGCATCAACTTTCAAGGTTCGGCAGAGTGTTCTTCAATGGTTTCTTCTTATCCCTAAGTCGAAACTCTAGCTACTTGTGCATGCCTTGATAATACATCCCTGCGTGAATCAAGGGTGAACAACAACCAATCTTGCGCTCCTCTTAGCCGTTGAAATCCTTGACTTATTCCTAAGCCGGATTAATCTTCACCATCAATATATTGAATAAAGATCATATTCATTCGTTTCTTGAATCTAACTCTTCCGATATTAGATAAATGGATGAAGTTACGAGATCCTCTCCCAATTCACTCGCAAACAAGAATAAGAACCAAGAATGAATAAACCTTGAATAGAAAAGTGCAAACTCTTATTACCTAAACAAAAACCAATAGTTTCTCACAACCACAAAACACAATAACCATAGCCAAATAGATTTAGTTCATGGCTAGATTCCAAAGAAACACAAGATAATTAATCCCTAGCATGAACCCAATCGAACAAGAAAGAAAAGATGAAGAAGGAGGTTTGTCGAAATCCTCCTTGCCCTAGATGCTTGTCGAAAATTCTCTCCTCTTGCCTTTCTTGGAGTTGTCGAAATTCCCCTCTCTTGCTCTCTATGGATTGTCGAAATCTCCCTCTTATTTATAGGGCTAGGTCAAAGTCCTTCTTTGAGGAGGAAGTTAAGTTGGAATTAAATTATCTTTAAAGAATATAATTCTTTTTTTATAATTATATTCCTACTAGAACTTCTCCTATCTTCTTGGAATTTAATTCTTCTTTAATCTCTTTATGGAAATCAAATTCCTTTGGGATTGGGCTTTGCTCCACGTCATCTTGGGCTTGTCTAGTCATCAATTTCGACTACCATATCACCTTTGCTCTTGTCGACAATTGCCTTGGCAACTGGCTCGGCGTCTCCTTCATGTATTGCCCGCAACTGGCTTGGCGTCTCCTTCATGCATTGCCCTGGCAACTAGCTCTAGCCTTGCTTTGGCAAGTGATCTTGCATATACACACAAAACACACCAAAGCAGCATCTTTTCCCACAAAAACTATAAAGTTATGTAATCAAGCTCAACGATGGAATGAAACATGGATTAATGCATGAATGACTAATTATGCAACTAATATGAGCCTAAGTCTAACAATAATATGAGTAAAAAGGGTAAGAAAAATAGTAATTTTGAACACTTATCACCTACATCCGAATATGCATCAGACACAGGTCTAGTGAAGATTCGGAGTATATATTAGTAGGTTTTACTTCCGTATTCTCTGAATTTTCTTACTCAAAGAGGTTACTTTTTACTGTTTCAATTCTAGCTTTGCTCCTAGGCCCGAGCCTTATAACAAATGAGTTAAAATTAAAGAAATATAAAAAGGGTAAAATTAACAACGACTCTTTATTCCAACGTTACAAACTAGTTCTTTTAAGAGGATACTTAAAATGGAAAAAGAGTGCAAAACAAATAATTTTCCTAGGATACCAGATCAGCAGGGACTTAAAGGGCCAATAAGACAGGCAAATTCAAGCAGATCTACTATTGGATTTCATCATTGCTATGTTGCAAATATTGCATATATTCAAATTCAAATATAGATTATAAGTTTACATCGATCGACATTAGACATAACAGGCTCCACAACTGCGGTAGGAGTTTGAAAGATTACCCTCAACAGCAGGCAAGCTTGTCAAAAATGCTATAAAAGCATGTGGTGTTGCTTTCAGCACTTCGTCAAATGTATTGGCTGATCCACTGTCTAACATGGAAACCGAGGGATTTAATAACGGATTTGAAGCTGCCCCTACAACACTTGCCACGGGATTCGACAAAGTGGAAGCCGTGGTGTTTGAAGGAACTGATGTTCCGACATTCAAACAAGTTCAGTCAGTTAAGTATCTACCATTTCAATATGATTCAACAAGCACACACTTCAACATTTTAGAAGGTAAAACATAGTATTTGACACTCGGGTCATGTCAATCGCCAGAAGCTAAAAGAGTGGAACTGCTAAAAGCTGGCAACCTAAAGGGCCATTAATCTTTTCAAGCCCCAAAGACTAGGAAGTTTGGCTAGGTTGAGCTTTTCTCCCTATCGTTTACCATTCTAATGTATTTTATGTTTCTTTTCTCATTGCTTTTCCATTTCAGGGTTCACGGCATTAGTTATACAAAGATGAATAGGCATGTACAGAGAGACATTTGCTTTTCATAGATGGATGGTTTAGGGTTGATTTACAAAATTATTCGTATGCCTGCACGTCTAATGATACTTTGAAATCACCACAGTGCCTCAAAGACAATCTGATAGGATAAATCCCAGAATTGGTCACAGGACCTTACCTCATACTGCAGCAACTCAACCAGACAAATAAAAGCTACTAGAAAGAATCAGAATAATGTTGAAGTCTATAGGTAAATTTTGTTGATCACATCAAACACTGAATATTCAAACTCAGATGACTACATGAGATGCCATCCATTCAAGGTCCATTGAAGTTGCTATGGGAAATAGAATACCATTGAAAACAATCACACGACTATTGAGGCATATACTTTCACTGAAGTAAAAGACGGTTAATGAAATAATGATTCCCGATTTAATACCATGATGTTGCTTTGGATCATAAATCACCATCTGAGACGTATCTGGACAAACGACTTTAAGAGAAGCAGTTGAAATGCCTGTTGGTGCGGATGAACTCTTAGCTGCATAAATGAAAACAAGAATTCGCCCAACGAGTATTGATAGAAAGATTAACCTGGATTAAGAACAAGAACAAAAACAAATGATTTACCTGTAGCTGCATATCCATTAGAAAGAGCTGATTTCTCCACTTTCTTACCAATGTTTTTAGCAATCCACTGAAGAGAATATCAATGGAGTTTTAAATTAGCAAATACAATTTCAATCATTCATACATAAAGATGCCGAAGGAAGGAGGCCCCCAGGGAAGGCGTTTCCTAGTTCTTTTATAGCTTTTTTACCAGTTACTTCTACAAACACCATAACAAAAACAGTTTTCAAAGAAAGAAATTACACAGAAAGTAGTTCCAAATTTCTTTCATGTGTATTTCTGAGATATGAGCACCATAATAAAGTAGCTTCAACAAATGAATGAAGGATGCAATATAGAAAGTAATTTATCTAAATTGAAAATGGTATATTCTGACAGGAGTAACCTCTTGTCGTGACAAGTGGTCTAGATCCTTGGAGGAACAAGGCCAAAGATCCTTGAAACTGTAGCGTGATATAAGATCTTGTAGAGAAGTCTCTAATGCAGAATCACCCTCTTCACTTGTTCCAGAAAGAGCTTCTTTCCACCTTTGCTCAACCTACATGGAGAAAACAATAGTTATGGCTCTTTTTAGGGGGACATAAACACATCTTCCAACAATGATAATTGAGGGTTGGTATTTAAAATACAATTGAAGATATTATTCAACCAAGATGATCTAGGCCAACAGAATCTAATGTACACTTGGGGCAAAAAAGTTCACAACACCTCAAACAAACTAAGGCACGCTAATTGGCAGCACCCACAAATGTAAAGTGGACTGTAGAAAAATTGGTGATGCAGCAAAAACAGTTTTTAACCAAAACAATATACTTAATTTAAAAATAATAACTACAAACTACAGAACATAATTTATATTTCAACTCGGCCTTCACCACTAGAGCCACATGCAAGGAAACTCACAAGTGCTATTCGTACTCCTATTCCTCTCAACAACTAAAAACTCAATTTCAATTCCTCTATAGGATTAGAAACTTAAACTGAGAACTCTAGAAGAGGTTCACATAATTACTCTTTGGACTTGGATGATTTACATGGTATTAAAACTTCATAAGAGTAAACAAACCAAGTACAAAAATAATTGCCCAAAATTTTCAAAAATAAAATAAAAAATAAGGACCGAATCAAGTTCCCTCTAATCAATCGCAATGAAAAGGAACCAAACAATAAGTAAACAAACATGAATTTTTAAATGTTGTAGTTTGAAGGTAAAACTCATCTGGTTAGCCATTGAAGCAACCAGGGTAAATATGATAAAAGGAAAGGAGTTACTTTGACTCTCCAAAATTTACTATTTTTGAATTTTTGAGCTTTTACTTTCAAGTTTCAAGTCTGTGACCTAATATAGAATGCCTTTACTAACAGTGAGCATTTTCAAGAAAACATCAAAGAGAAGCAAATTCCTAAAATGTAATCAATGAGACAATGACTAATATATGAATAAAAATAATGGAACAACAAACGTACTCTAGGATATATAGAGGCTCATGCATAAAATGTTTCATTCCTGATTCAAAAACATTGTGAGCAACCTGCATAAGGAATAGTAATTAAAAAAAGTTATGGCAATAGTTTTTGGGGTAAATAAATAATACACATGGCATTTATTGTTTAAATCATAGTTATTAAGATAAAATCTCAAGAAATTATGGTTGTGGGGGGAGAAGAAACATAAAGTGCAAGAAATGTATGGTTCTCATAATAATCATGTGTTAATTTCTTCTATGCACTT
>JAGYYJ010002192.1:0-46598 GCA_019671005.1 Hibiscus mutabilis | reverse complement strand
TATAAGTTATAATTGTTTATTTTGGATATCATAATTAATTTGATACAAAAAAATTGTACTAATTTGAACAAGAAATCAAATGTATGTATCAACAAGTGTGGTAACACAATATCTTTTTAACAAATTTATCACATTTCATATACCTAATTCAACAAAAAAATAAGTACCGAACTAAATCAAAAAATTCATGTACTCAAATGCATATTTGCCCTTTCAATTATTGGATATATATAAGTACAAATAAACAACATTTTGATTATGATAAGTTCTGAAATAAAAATCTAATGTTTTTTTAAAAGGGTTAAATGGTATGTGGGTGAAACTGTGTTCGATGTTCCGCCGACGGCGGTGGCAAGCTCATCTCCCAGGAGCTACCTACTAGCTCAGTCTGCTTTCCGCTTTCAAAAAAAAAAAAAAAAAAAATTTTTTGGTTCATTTAGATTGACCCTGAACTTTCTAACTCTAATGTATTCTATGAAACTTATTTTTTCGTTGTAAAATATCTACATGACACTCAAAAACACATGCCATGTAACTCATAATATATATTAAATTTTATAATTTTAAACCACGAGTCTTAACTAATATGATAAATGTGTTTTTTATTATAATTAATAGTTGAAAGTTCGATTATTATCTTAGTCATGGTACAACTTTAAATTTTATGATTAATAATATATATGTAATTTATAAAATTCATATCAGTTAAAAATTTTATTTAATTAATTAATTTAACTGATGATCAGCAGCTGCCAACAAAGGACTTAGCCATTTGGGTAAATAAAAAACCATAGGAGTTCATTTTTGTGGTTGGAAGTAGCCCATTAGACTAATTCAGGCCTTCTCCCAAATCATGGCCCAAAGTTCCGTGTGAAAAACATGCAGATCGGTTGTCATAAATGCAAATGCAAATGCAATCGATGCATTGTCTTTCTATATAATCCATGGCAATTGGCATTCGACAGGGACGCTTCCAACAGTTTGATTGCAATACGACAAAGAATACCCCTCGAATTGTATTTGTCACGCCTCTATAATTACTGATAAACTATGTAACTGAACATGAAATCCCAAAATCCAATTTTTTTCTTTCTGCAAATTATAATGATATTTATCAAAGTTGCATGCGTTTCGCTTTTAGTCATTCACAATTTTGCATTCACATTGCACGTTAACCCACTTTAAGTCTTTTAACAGGTGAATGAATCGTGCGTGTAGTACGATTGGTTTCACTTTAGTCGAAACTTGACAAGATTTGTTGTGACCCGGTCGTCATCAAGCCTCGAACTAGAGAAAAGTGAGCAGGGCCCGATCCCGATCCTCAGCCAGTCCCTTGTCGGATGTTGACTGTGATCGATATTTGTTCATCGAATGTGCCTCGTTGTTTAACTTTGGCTTTGAGTTGTTTAACAGAGGTTAGATGAATGTATTTATAGGTCGCTCACATCAAAACCAATGCTGCTGGGGTGGCACTGTGGTCTTTGTTGCTTCTTTATGTGAGGAAGGTGAGGTTGGAGATTCAACAGATGAATCTTTTAAAAACGCAATTTAAGCCCTTGTCTGCCCCCCCCCCCCCCCAAGTATGAAAAATCAACATCCGAACCCCATTATTCTCGTGCATTTGCAACCTAATCATGCCCTCTCGACCCGATATTTGAATACAGGAAAGATACTGGTACAATAATAAAAGCCTAAAACTGTTAAAAATATGCCTAAAAATGAAAAATAAAAGGGGAGAAAAGTAAAAGGAAATAAAGCATTGAAGAGGAAATAAGTCCATCTAACTAGGTGTCTTCAACTTTCGAGAATGGGGAAGAGCTGGCTCCCGCTCCTGGCTTTTTTAATCCTTTGGCAGATGGTTTCATTGGAAGCGGCCATCACTGTGGGTGGCGGTGTTGGCATTGGTATCGGCAATGGCGGCGGTGGTGTTTGGGTTGGTGGAGGAATCGGCAACACCCAAACTCCTCCTTCTGGTTCTTCAGTGTCAAAGCTGAGCGGTGCTTACACTGCTCTCCAAGCATGGAAATCTACAATCAGTGACGACCCATTGGGGATTTTGAAGACTTGGGTTGGCTCAAATGTGTGTGCTTATAAAGGGGTGTTTTGTGCCATGGATTCTGATTCTGAACCATTTGTTGCCGGCATAGATCTCAACCATGCAAATCTCCAAGGCATTCTTGTTAGTCAACTCTCTGTTCTTACAGATATTTCGATCCTTCATCTTAACAGCAACAGGTTCTCAGGCACCGTTCCCGACACTTTCCGAGGCCTGTCGTCGCTTCAAGAGTTGGATCTCAGTAACAATCGCCTCTCGGGTCCTTTCCCTACAGTCACTTTGTACATTCCAAATCTGGTTTATTTGGACCTTAGGTTCAACAGCTTCTCGGGACCCGTCCCTCAAGATCTATTCAACAAGGGACTCGATGCAATCTTCCTCAACAACAACCAGTTCGAGGGTGAAATCCCTCAAAATCTAGGGAATTCTCCAGCTTCAGTGATAAACTTAGCCAACAACAAGTTCAGTGGGAACATCCCAGCTAGTTTTAGCTTCACGAATTCAAAATTGAAGGAGATTTTGCTTCTTAATAACCAGTTAACAGGCTGCATTCCACAAGGCGTTGGGGTGTTCTCAGAGATGCAAGTTTTCGATGTGAGCCACAACTCACTCATGGGTCATTTGCCAGACACAATCTCTTGCCTGAGTGACATTGAGGTTCTCAATTTGGCACACAATCAACTATCTGGTGAGCTACCTGACTTGGTTTGTTCCTTGAGGAGCCTCATTAATCTGACTGTCGCCTACAATTTCTTCTCTGGGTTTAGCCAAGACTGCTCCAAATTGTTCATCGGGAATGCCGGTTTCGACTTCTCGCTCAATTGTATCCCCGGGAGAGACATGCAGAGACCACAACCAGAGTGCTCTGTGATCCCTGGAAGTGGGTTGAGTTGTCTGAGAATTCCAGCAGCACAGCCTCTTGTTTGCGGGGCATTGCTTGGGAACTTGGATGCTAATCTAACATCATCATCATCTCCATGAATCCCATTACAGAAGAAGTTAGTGCTTTTGTATAACAGCACAGGTCGGTGATGGTTGTTTAAGCGTCCCGTTCATTTCTTCATGGATTTGAGTCACATCTTTGTTATAAGTATTATCCGTCTTTGAATGGATAAGACATTTCAGGTACTTGAAGAAAGCCAATGGATCTGTAAAGATGATAATAGAATATTCAGGTAGAAATGGAATACTTCTATAATCGGATCATGACTAACCAAATCAAGGATCCGATTATAAAAGACAGTATTTCGTTTGTCTCATTTCCTGACCGTCTCATTTAGTGTCGTATTCTGGTTTTCTGTGCAACTGAAATTAGCTCGCTTATCTAAACCCCAATCCCCTATAGACATTTTAGAATGCTAAATTCTATGGCATAGTTACAGAATTTGTATATACAAATTACTAATGTGGTAGACTCACATGCGTCTGATAAGTACTCTCTCCCTTACCATTATTTTATTAAACTCTTCCACGTGTACGTCTCAGATTGGATTTCGTATTATGGTGCCACAACTTTACACCGCACGATCCAGTATAAAACTTGAGTTAGTGATCATAAAGTAAATTCAATAGGTCATGAAGATAAAAGCTGTTGATGAAAGTAAAGAATGGAAAGGTCAAAAAAAAAAAAACTATGAACAAATTGAATTATTTTATCTATACAATTTCAGTCTGTAAGGTACGTATGAACCCAACAACAAATCAAAGAACTGTTCACCGTGTATTGTGTTGAAAGATAATAACTCAAAAGATCAAAAACTGAGTGAATAACCGAAGAAGGGCCTCTTCGAAACCGGATGATCAACAGGCACACCCCCGTGCAAAAGAAAACTTGGAAGGGGGGGGGAGGGGAATGGGGGAAAACTAAATAATTAAGGACGGAGAGAAGGGAGATTTTGCAGTGAAATAAGGTTTAAAGAGAAAGAATCGTGTCGTGATCATGGCAAAGCTCCTTCCTGAGTTTACGCGAGAAAAATTGGCAAGCATCCATGCTAAGATCAATGGCGGCTGAAAGTGCAATAAACAATGCGGCATCAGCCATACATGTCACATGTTGCATCCCAACTTGTACCATAGGCTTGCTGATTTTTCCTTCACCTTCGACAGTCGCCCCCATGACGAATCCTTTGACGGGTGACCTTAAACTCAAAGCAGAAGAGTCTCTTGATACTCTCCTATCTATGCAAAATTGGCCACCCTTTTTGCAACTCATTGTAGCTTCAGCAATGGGGATACCATTGTTTGGGCCGTTTCCGGTGACAAGTTCAAACTTGTAGCCTAAGCCATCGATAGGACCCCGTTCACGCCATGCTTCGAGACGACCCCAAGGTTTCCAGCTGCTGACAGAAATGCCGTTGGGACGGAGAATTAGCCATGCACCGGGGTTTGATCTGGAAACACGGTCCGAGCCTGGGGAGGGTACAAATGGAGTGATCATTGAAGCAGCTGCAACAGGAGAGCCTGAGAGATCATGTATCATTATCATCCATCCCTTTCTCTCCCTTCCTTGCCTTTCCTTTTCTCCTGAGAATGTTCTCATCCATCCTCTATTCTTGTTGCTAAAATCCGGTGGGAGGGATCTGATCGGACGATCGACAATGAGGTAAAAAGTAAGCAATCGATAAACATTAATTAAACTAACATGATTCCATCAAATAGGAATATCCAAAATAAAAAATTATCATGTGTTTATGCACATGGGAGAGAATCAAAGGTGACAGTTAGGGAGATTTGGAAAGGAAATTGTCTGTTTGACATCAACCAAACATGAGACCCAGAGATATTATTCTACAACAAGAGATTTTATTCTCAAGCGGATCATTTTCTAAAAAAATTGAAGTTGACACAGAGTTCTCCAATAGAATTTGATGACTACATTGATAGTTGAACTTGTAAATTAGTCCAGAAAAGCTGGCATAAAGAAAGCAGTGACAGAGGAAAGAAGAGATCAAACATATTCAACCATGATCATATGGTTCCATTATTAACAATAAAGTTATGCTCCTTTTGCTTGTGATTTTCATACCAAAGGAAATCCTGATCAGATTCTATACAAAAAAATGGACAATGCCACAGGCCACAGCTAACCTGTACTCAAATGAAACAGAGCAAAAGACAGAAACTTGCCCATCATCAGTTTGGCATTGATCTATTAAATTAGCTAAGGTGTTAAAAAAACCAGATCCAGTTGTGTTGGGAACTTTGGACATGTTTATGTAAATTACTACTCCAATTACTAAAAAAAACAATAATCCCAGATGGCTAACAGTGACGGAGATCCAAATTGAAGAATGCAGTAGAGTCGCTTTTGGCATCCAGTGAAAGTGTGAAACTCACTGGAAATGCACCGTATTGAAATTTGAAAGTGAAAAAGGAAACAGAGGGACTTACCGAGATCTTGAACGTTCGGCGCTGAACTTGCAACTGAACACGGGTTGTCTAATGTTGCCTTGAATTTGAAACACGACAGGGCTACATTCTGGTTCTCCGCCGAATTGGAAGACGAACCGGGGATCTGGTTCAGCCTTGACCGTTAAGTGAAGCTTAGCGGTTGGTTTTTCCGTTTCCTTACCCAGTTTCATCCACCCGTTTTGGAATACCTTGGGCCTGGTTTGTGGCACACCTAAGTCCATAGTGACCTGAACACGACCCACCAGCTTCCCGGAACGGACACCACACGTGTGGCCCATTCGCCCAGTGTAGACTTCGATACGCAGCGTCAAGGGCTTGCCGGATAGACGCCGAAGAGTTAGGGTATCGAGGTGGAAACCGGCAGCGGAAGTTGAGGATTCGGGATGCGAATCGCCGGAGCTGTTGCTGAGAGGTAACAAAGCCGTTTGGGACGGAAAGTTTTTGAGTCTCAACTTGCAAAAACACGGCGTCGTCGTCGGGTAAACGCCGGAACCGGCTGGTTTGGTGGCTTGTGGGAGTTTCAGAGCCAATGATTCGACGATCAAACGAACAAATGGGCATGGATCCATCGTACGAATTAGCCTTTTTCTCGGACTGTTTCAAGAGAATTGTGGGTGGGAGTTGTTTTTAAAAGAAGGGAGGTAGCTCGAAATAAACGCCGTAGACAGTGAAGAGTTTCGTAAACATCTAAGCTGTGGGTTGAACTGTGGAAGTCTCGAAGTCGGCTCTACAGCAAACCTCCTCTATAATGTTTCGATTCCTTTGTCTGTGTCTTTAGGAACTTCAGTAGTGTTTTGTTATAGAAATAGTAGCATGTTTGGTGGTGTGTTTTTTGGCTTTGCATCGCCTTTGGTTTGTTTATTCTCCTGGGAAAATGGAAATAGATACGATATGGAAAAGCCAACAAGGAATTTTTCGCGGGAAAATGAGAATAGATGTTCAATTATTCTTCTCTCTAATTTTCTAATTAATATAATTTTAAACTTTTGTCGTTAAGTAGAGAAATGTTTACCGGTTAAATATCAAGAACTAAACTCATAAAAATAAGATAATACAAGTATTTTTGATCACTTTATTAATTAGTAAATATAATTTGAATTTTTTTTAATTATATAACCATATTTTTTTCTTATCAACATAATCAAATAATAAAAACTAATTATATTCAGACAATCAAACATGTCTAAAGATTTACAGTTACATATTAAAATAATGATTATATTTTGGATAAAATTTTGATACACGAACTGTGTAAAATTAATTTTATACAAGTTTGTGTATTTACACTATAAAAATTCAAATATTAAATTTCTAACCCTAAAAAACTAAATCCTAAACCTTAAACCCTATATATTAAATTCAAACACTAACCTTGAATTCTAAACCCTACAACCTAAACCCTAAATCTTAAACCATAAACTAAAACTCGAACCCCTAAAACTAAAAATCACGTGTAAACTAAAGTTTACACGGTATGTGTATCAAAGTTTTTCCTTATATTTTATAGAATTAGAATGGGGTGTTCGAAAATAACATAATTTACATTTTCCAATCTAATAAAATAAAAACAAAATAATAGCTTTAAAGTATTTTTTATAGAGTTAGTTGGTAAAATAAAATAAAAATTAGGCTTAATAGGTGTCTAAACTATATATTTTTCAGTTAGGTGCCTATACTATTTTTCAGGCCACTAATGTTTTATTTCGTGACCCATTTAAGGTTCTCCATTAATTCTTACCGTTAAAAGACACGTGTCGCCTCCTGAAAATTCAAAAATTATATTAAAAATAAATAAAATTAATAAAACAAAATAAAAATAAAAATATATCTTGAAAATTTTAAATAGTCCCCAAATCCCTAAACCCCTCAAATCTCCACTCCTGTTGAAATTGGTCGCGTTGTCGGCGACAGAATGAAGCGCCCTCCTCTCATCGAACAACTTACACGTCGTTCGTCGTTTTTATTGTCATCGCGAATCGTTCGAAATAACCATTTAACAATTTCAGTACATGGCATCGGCCAATTTCCGACAATTGAGTGGTACGAAAAATAGTTGTGATGACCAAAAAATAGTTTAAACACCTGATTTGACGGTGAAAATTAAAAATTATTGTATCCAAAAAGATAACCGATATGATAAATTGGTGAGAAAAAGAGTTTAATATCGGGGAAATAAGGCCTCTGAATGTGGGGCCCATAACAGCTGGGTTAAGGCTGGCAAAACTGGAAGGCTTTGCCTTGCTGGACTTTGATTTGGTGGACGGTCTGTCTGGGTAACCTTACCTCACTGACGGAATTTTCTTTTTCCATTAAAATCCTCCCTAGATACTAGCAGCAGCACCTCACGGATTGTTGACATGGCACTCACTGGCATCTCCTGATTTCCAAACTCACCGTTCTTCTGATGACGGCGCAAACAGAATTTTCTTTTTCCTGTTCTTCCTTTTGATTGTTCGTTAGCTTATAGCTTTGGTTTAACAGAAGGCAACGATTGCTGGAACAGTCGTAACAATCACCGATCCAACTTGTTTTGTCCTTTTTCATAGTATTTTTTTATTTCGGAGATTTCTTATTTTATTAAAAAACAAAATAGCTGTAAAAATGACCATTTAGATTGCACCCGAGACACCTAATAAATTGAAAAAGCATTTGTTTCAGATATTGTTATGTTTTCTTTCTGGTTGTTGATTCACCAAACCCATGATCCAAAAAATATTCACATTAATTAATTAAGTAAAGATTAATAAACGGCCAAACTAAAACGTACATAAGATTAATATTCACATTAATTAATTAAGTAAAGATTAATAAATGCTTGCGACGTTTGAGACACTTCAGCCAATGTAAACAATTAAGACAATCTAAATATATAATTTAATGATATTGTTAAATGTTCAAATTCTGATATTGTGAATGAATTAAATTGAGTTGAGAGAGTTGTTATGGACCTATGCACCACTCGATTTAAATTAATCAATTAATAAATTAGACATTATAAAAACCTCATTATCTTATTGAACTTTTTTATCTTCTAAAATTAAATTTTGATGGTTATAATTGAAGTGAACTACACTGGAGTTTCTTTATATACATGTAGCTTTTCCCTAGTGTTGTTTTTGGTGTAAAGTTCATGATGAAATTTAAACCTTAAAGACACCAAAATATAATGACCCAAAATGTCTTAGATCATGTGCCATGCAATCTTCAGTTTTACCCTTTATTTTATCCCCAACATTTCATTGGGGGGCATCTTTTCGTAATCCCAACATTATTATTTTACCCCAAATTTACACTTGCCCTTTTTTGCTTCTTTTCTCAAATTTATACCTTTATTCCCCCCCCCCCCAAAAAAAAAAATGAGATCGACACCCAACTATTTCTTCCATTACGGGGGTGAGTGGGTGGGGGCATTTATGGGGTGACCAGCGAGTGGGAGGCAAGCGTGAAGGCCTAGCTTGAGCGTTCCCCCAATCCCCAAGTTATTACATCATCTTTGTTTCGTTACTGCTCTACTAGATGCTTTCATAATATGCACATGCATGCTCCATCCACACGCCTCACGCAGTCTCATAGCTTTGTGATTATCACTAATTTTTTGACGCATGTAGTCTTCTTAAGAGATAAATAGTGGACCATGAAATATATTTTGTTCTCGTTAGTAGGAATTAAACTCATGACCTCATGATTAAAAATGAGGTGAGCAACCACCACACCACATCTTATGTTTATTATGAATATGATCAGGGCCGGTCCCTTGGCAAGGGCAACAAGGGCGCCCGCCCAGGGCCCACTGCTCAAGGAAGTTATACATTTTTAATTTTATTCGAATTATATTTGTTTTTAATGATCTAATTTTTTAATACTTGTTATTAAAGGCTAATTTTTTCAATATTTATTAATAGATGTTTATTTTTTAATATTTATTATTAGGTACCTACTTTTAAAATTTAACTTTTTCTAATACTTGTTATAAAGGATCCAGTTTTTTAGAATATTTGTTATTTTGAGCATACTCTTAAAATTCAATTTTTTCAAATTTTGTTATTAGGGGCCCATATTTTCAATAATTGTTATTATGGACCTACTCTTAAAATTAATTTTTCCGTTACTTGATATTAAGGATAGAGATTTAAATAACAATATGTAACCGCAACAACGACCATTACATGACAATAGCGGTAGTGGTGGAGCCATGATTTTCTTATAGTTGGGTCATGAGTGAAGTATGAGGATTTCTATACCACTATAATAAGCATTATTGACCTCATATCCCAACAAATTAAGTGGCGGTCAAATCTAATATTTCTTATGAAAAAATCTCTATTACCTCCTTGAAAAGCTCATACCCCAACAAATCAAGTGAGGTTAATTACACCCTCAATTTATATGCTACAGCCGCCATGGGTCGCGGCACCATCTGAAAACGCGATACCTACAACTGTTATATCCACAATAACGTATGTTATTAAGAGATTTCACAATTACGCTACTCGCAATGACCGAAATAACATCTATAATGTTCGTAATCACAATAAAACTTAATATAATTGTAAATATGACTGCAACCTTAATTTAAAATTTTAATTTAGATCTTACTTTTTATATTAGGCCACTAAAAACCTAGGACCGGCCCTGAATATGATTACTTTTTGAATACATGCATTTAATCGGATCATCAGGTTTCTTAAATATCGTTTAATTAACTTTCCTTTTAAATGATCTTAAATACGTAATGATTGTGTTGATATGGTGCATATATCCAAGTTTCAAAAGTAAAAATTTGACCTTGAGAAGTTAAAGTCTAGTAGGACCATCTCAAAGCATAGCGTCCTCAAGGGTCAAGACCTCTAATCGTAGAAACAGGGTTGAGACCAGAGAGTGCATTTGGTGGGTCACGTCGGAACATGGTTAGGTCATGTGGGCGTCAGCGTCATGCAAGCGTGGCAAGGTGGCGTGGCATGACAGGATTGGTTGTTTCTTGGAATTTTTAGAACATTGCTGGTATGATAAGGGGCCCAAGGGGAGGGATATATTTTCATAAATCAAACCAAAAACTTAAATCAAAATGGTGGAGAATTAATAAAGGGTTATTATTTATGGCCCAGTTGCCCAGCTATGTTTTTGCTTTCACTGTTTTTTCTACCGCTTTATATTCCTTTTTTCTCGAGAATAAAAGAAAGATTAACTAATACTCCGAGTACTACATATATTTAGTCGAAAGAAAAAGAAATTCAATCAGTTAGCTTTTCAAGTTATCATCAACGCACTAAGTATGTTATCTTATGATTTGATTTAATCTGTCCAAGGGCTTTAGTTCGTCTTGTCAAATTGTACTACGAATTTTAAAATTTAGAATATGTGGATCATATTGTTGTTTTTATTCAAAATATATTCTATTTATCAATCAAATTAAATATTATAACACTTAATTTTGATCGTATTTATTATAAATATATTGATTGCAAATGCAATTATACTATTTTTTGAAGTTCATTTCTCAAGATGAATTTCAACGATCATTAAATAAAAAGTTGAAGTTCACCCAAATATATAGTCAAAGAAAACACAATTTAAACGCTCAAATTACATATATTTCACTCTATATATTTTTATTTATATTAATTTAAACATCGGAATACATTTTGAAGATCAAATTAAATTGCTCTTAAACACCACCTTATTCTTCGTAACCTACTAAAGTAAACCAACAGAGGATACAAAATGTTTTGAGAGTGAAAAGTATCATCTTTCATCAAAATATGCATGTATATTCGTGAATATATTAGACGTTATTAAGGATGGACATAGGTCGGATTTTTGGCCGACTCGAACTCGTCTTGAAAAAGAATTACTATAAACTCGAACTCGACCCGACCCGATATATATATATTAAAATTTTAAGACTTAATTGTAAAAAATATTTTTAGGGATCTAATTGTAAATTAGTTAATTTTAGGAATTTAATTGTAAAAAATCAATTTTAATGACCTAATTATTAAAATATATAAAGAAGAGTATTATTATAAAATGTCCCTAAAAATATAGAAGAAAATTATAGAATTAATCCGGAGGAGATCAAAATTTTCACCATAAATACGACCCGACTTTTTCACATAAAAATACGACCGGCTAGGTTGAGTTGGATCGGAACCCGACGGGTACGGATGAAATGTTCATCCCTAGACGTTACATATATGTAACATCGACATTGTTTTAAGGCTTAACCGTCAAATAGATGCCCAAATCATGCCCTTTTTTCCAGTTAAGTGCCCAAACTATTTTTCGGGCCAAATTGACGCCTCAAGTTTTATTCCGTAACCTATTTAAGGTTCTGCGTTAATTTCTACCGTTAAAAGACACGTATCATCTCCTGAAAATTTCAAATTATTTTTCTACTGTTAACATCAAGGCAATACACAATCACTTTCTTTGTTTTCCCCATTCATTTTATTTCTCAACAAATTAGCTGTCTCTGGACCCATAGGAAAGATTGGAGAGAGAAAGCAGAAAATCTGCAAGTGTTTTTCTCTCCTGCCTCAGGAACCCAAAAGTTATTTAATTTTATCTGGATTTTGGGTCTATCTCTACTCGTGTTCGGTCGTTCTCTTCGGTCCATGAAAATGGCAAGCCATCGTGAAAAAGCAATGGTTTCCATAATTATTGTGATGATGATGATACCAGCTATGAAGCAGACAGGCTTGTGGTGATTTGGGTGTATCTCAATTCTCAAAGTCAGATTTTGTGCAGCTGAAAAGGAATCGCCCCCTCTGTAGCTACCACCATTTCTGCATGGACCTACCAAAGTCAATTATACTAATAATCATGCATCGTGGGTTGGCTCTCGGGTTTATTTCATTGCAAGGCAAACGTAAATTATGCTGCTTTATTAAACAAATAGATCTGCTATGATCTCTCTTAAGCAACGCCAGTGCTGAACTGTAATAATTATCGTTTGTTCAACGACTGTTGTAGTTTTGGTCCCATGAATGAATAATGTAAGCATGTAGGGAATACAAGTGAAGAAAATAGTGAAAAGAAGAAGAAGCTGTTTCTGGAATGACTTGTTACTTTAGGGGAAAAAATTATGGCAAAGTGAAAGATCAACTGTCGAAGTTCCAAACCATAATTGCTTCAATTACTTGCTTGACGAGGTCAAACTTCAATTATTTCACCAGCGAAAGAGAAACGGAACGCTTGGTTGTAGAGGTGTTCATAATTGGCCCAATAAATACTTAAATGTCCAATAAATTTATAATGGAAGTTAATAAAGTGGAAGAGAGGATGTAAATAGTAATATTATAGTAATTATAATAAACTTATTAGGCCGCTAGATACTCATTGGGCCAATTATAAACATGTTTGCATCGAAATATTCAATTCTATTCCACTTGTCATACGATTGAGATTGATCAGCCGATATTTCTGAAAAAAGTAATTGAGATGTGCTCTATTTTCATAAATTTCAAACACATCTATAATTAAGAGATGATATAAACAATAATCACATTACACACCTCATATTTTTTTATTGAATAGTGTTATAATAATATCTTTAAGATAAATATCAAGATTCGAACTTATATAAAAAAAATAAAGTATATAAACATTTATGAGTCATGACTGTTAGGTCAATTAGTAGATCTAACATCACACCTAGTAGTTTAAATGAAGCGTGTAGACAAGGTTTTTGACTTACCTAGACCACTTGTGAATTGTGATGATACCAGCCTGCATATTGGCTTTCTTGACTGTTTGGGCCCTTAGAACTTCCTTTGCTTTGGGTTTTAGCCTATTTTGTTATGGGTATAGTATATGTAATGTCCAAGGCAAAAAGCTTCCACAAACGGAAGATCTTTTATGTTTAAAGTTTTGATTCTCTGAATAAATTGTGAAATCCCATTTTGATCATAATTATTATCTTTACTTTTTCTGACTTCCATTTCCATGGGGCAGTATTCTAATCAAGTTTGGTACACGCCTTTTTTTAAGACATTACGTTTGATTTGAGTTTATTTGACTCATAATTGAGCTCGACTCGAGATCTTAGTGAATCAAATCGAGCAAGGTCCAACTCGACTCGATAAGCTCGTAAACAACTCGTTATTTTTCTATAAATAGTTTTATGATTTTTTGGTATCCACCTTAAAAAACTATGTTTCAATAAGTTTAAATACTAGTCGAAAACTCTAGAAAAATCCAGTGAATTGCTAGATAATTTATCCATAAAAATTTAGTTTCAAATTTCTAAAACGTTTTGTATTTTAGAGAATTAAGAAAGTCAAATTATCTTAATAAAAATTAAATTGTAATAATTAGTTTTTTTTTATGAAAGTCTTTCATTTTTCTTTTATTATTACATTAGGTATAAAAGTAAAAAAGAAAAAAAAATCTTCAGTTTCTTCTTTCCATAAAAAATACAATTGAAAGTTAAAACCCTAAAATTCCTAAGTTGTTCTCTCATTTGTTGTTCATCGAAGACTGTTGAAAAACTAAAAAGAGTCTTACACTTGAATATCGACTTAATCTCTAATTCAGTCATAACATGTTCATTTATTTCTCCTCATACCTCACGTATTTTTTATGTATTTCTATGCTTATATTAAGCTTTAATAGTATCACTAGATTTTACCTATATTTAAAAAACAAGGTAAAAATTTTGGTGAGCTTAACGAGTTGAGTTGAGCAACTAAATTTTTTAACAAGCACGAGTCGAACAAAATTTTATCGAGCTTAATGAGCAAAAAGTCTAGTTGAACAACGAGATTTTTTAACGAGCACGAGTCGAGCACTACTCAACTCACGATCAACTTGCTCAATAAGCACCCTAAATGATATATCACTTTTTGAAATCTCACAATATTTCTTTTGTGAGACAGGCTGTGATTCTTTTATTTTTTTAATAAATTCAAAAGGTTAAAATCTCATATATTAAACTATAATTTCAATTCAGTTAACTGAATTCATGATACAAATACTTAAAACTTATCTAATTTTTTAAAAATATAATCAAATATAAGTTATAACCAAAAAATGATTTTTTAAATGTTTGTTTTATTTTTAAAACATAATATTAAACGTAAAAATAGAAGAAAAGAGTGTGGGCATTTGGACACGTGAATAATGAAAAGAAAATTAAAAAAGAAAAAAAGGAAAAGAGTGAGGGGACTTGGGTTGCTAAAATAAAGGCGGACCTGACCGGAAGTAATGAAACGAAGCAAAATGGACGGTTGAGAAATCATCAAATCAAAATTTTCAATTCGCTTCCTTATTAATCTTCTCCCCCTGGCTTCAATCTTTTCACCATTACCAAATCTCATTTCAATCTCCCCGTTTCCTCCCGTTTCTATCTTCCTCTACACCACCATTTCACCCTAATAAAACCCGCTTTACATCCAAAAAGAAAAGAGACACAAACCAACCATGTCGTGGCAAACTTACGTAGATAAATATTTGATGTGCGACATCGAAGGCACTGGCCAACACCTTTCCGCCACCGCTATCGTTGGCCACGACGGCAGTATCTGGGCTCAGAGCTCTAACTTCCCCAAGGTCGTGATCATATAGAATCATTATCATTAATACTATTTAATTGAGATTTGCTTCGTCAATATCATCGATTCTTTATGAACCGATTACAGTGCCAACCCAAAGAGATCGCCGACATCATGAAGGGTTTCGACGAACCGGGCCACCTTGCACCTACAGGCTTGCACCTTGGTGACGCTAAGTTTATGGTCATTCAGGGCGAGCCCGGCGCCGTCATTCGTGGGAAAAAGGTGAATAATATTGATATACAAATTACAAATAACATTAACTATTTCGACTTGAAAATCTTAAACTACATATGTTTTTTTTTTTAAACATGGGCAGGGATCAGGAGGGGTGACTATTAAGAAAACTGCACATGCTCTAGTGTTTGAGATCTATGAAGAACCGGTGACTCCGGAACAGTGCAACATGGTTGTGGAGAGGTTGGGGGATTATCTTTTTCGACCACGGACTGTAGACGAATTTTAATCTTAATCATTCATATTTTTTTTATTTGTAAAATTTATTTATTTTTTAATGAATTTTAATCTTAATCTTATGAGACGAAAATGAAAATTTTAAAGAAAAAAAATATCCTTAATGAGTCTGGATATAATTGCTCAAAAAAAAAAAAAAACAACCATCAATCTTTTGTACACAAAAGATATACTCAATTCTTTCTTGCACGACTTTTTAGCTTCTCATACACGTTTATATTAGTGAAAATTGAAGTAATTTCATATGTATTGATATTTTAGAAAATTATTTGATATATATAGAATGCATAAAATTCAAGACCGTACAGTTTTACTTATTTCGATAAAAAAAACTTAAAAGCCCTAAAATAAATAATTCTAAACCTTAAATATAATTTTAAAATAGATAAAATTGTACAATCTATAAAAAAAATAATTATTCTAATGTGTTTTATGATTTATATTTTAACACTAAAGTCGTAATATATCTTTTTTAGTAATATACGAGTTCAATCGGTTTGTATGTGAGATGTGTGTTATTAGATAATTAAAAATAATTAAATAGATACTATCACGAGATCACACTAAAAAAATCTAATATAAACTAAGAAAAAAATAGTGTATTTATATGAATGAACTATAAAACTATAAATTAAAACAATAAATAAAAGTAAATAAATTTGTAAAATCAATATTAAATGTTTAAAAAATAAAGAAAATGTTATTTATCGAAGGAAAGGAATGGTTGGAAATTGGGATGGGGAAGTGGTGGGGCATAAATAATAAAGAAATAATAAACGGGTTATCATTTTCTACAATTGGAAATGAGTGGACCCCAAAACCAGAAGACTTGCAAATCAAGTGGAGAACTACGTGGGCCATACACTCGGGTGTGATTGGAGTGCGGAATATAAATAAATCTGTCATTCAATCCAACCAAACCAAAACGAATCTTACGATCCATCCTTTGGACAGCGACGCTATATCTTTCCCTGAGTCCGGTCCACGTCGCCTACAAATTTTCAAATTTTAAAATTACATATTATTTTTAAAATATTTCATTCATTAAAGAATATTTCAAAAATTAATTCAAAACTTTTTTAATTTTATTTTTTTAATAATAATATACATACTTAAAATCTAATATATTAAGGATTGTGTGTTTTGTCTAGAAATTTTGAAATTAAACAACTTAATTTATAAATTATATATACTTGAATTTACTGAGGTTTAAAATCTCATATATTCTCTCTTTCCTTTTATCATCTGCCTTTGTATAAAGAAGCTTAGCTGTTTTTGTTTGCCACAACTCTTTCCACTTGCTTTTCAATAGAATAAAATAAAATAAAATAAAAAATGGCAAATAATTAGCAACTAAATAAATTTAAACTATTTCTTTTTTATTTTATTGCAAAGAGGAAAATTTTCTATGTAATAGGTGCTATGCCACTAATAAAGAATATCCATTCTAAAATATTAAAAATACTTCACATATCAAATTATTTTTAAAAAACTAATTAAAATATGACTTAAAGTTAAGTTAAATTAATTCATATAATTGTTAAAAAATAGTTATTAAATTTAAAATTCCGCTCTCAAGCTAATATTTCCGTCATTCACAAATTGTTTCTTAATAAAATAGGCCGATTCATACTAATATATTAAGGTTTAACATTTGATACACTCTTTGTAAACATATTTTAATTTTATAAATAGTGCTCAAATATTGTTAGACATTCTAAAGTTTAAAAAAAATTATAAAACACTAAAGCTTATAGCACATATATCATTTATATAATTTGTTTATAAATTTTTTTATATAATATATGATATTATAATTAAACAGGAGAAAATATTTCATGTATTAGTTATAAAAAAAATTATTTTTTATATGTGAGTATAATTTAGAGTTTAGAGATTTAGTTTAGGGATTATAGTTTATATCTTATGAATTTAATTTTAAATTTTTAAAATAAAATTAAACATAATTACATACTATTTTCATACTACGGTCCATGTAATAATAACACATAGTACGTATACTATTTTTTTTTCCAATTTGAAATCTACGTCTTAAAATGAAAAAAAAAGAATTTTGCATAATATAAAAGAAAAGAAAAATAGTGTAGCGGATATCATTGTTTCAACGCTATATCTAGGTGTCTCTCGCCTACTCAGCCTTGCCTTTGTCCATTCGGTCAAAATACTTTCTTGGCCATCGTCTTCTTTCTTACAAAGAAAAAACAACAGAGGGAAGTTCATCAAAGAAGAAGAAAAAGAATCGAGAGAAGGAGAGGAAGGAGAAGATGTCGTGGCAAACATATGTAGATGATCACTTGATGTGTGAAATCGAAGATCATACTCTCTCTGCCGCCGCCATCATCGGTCAAGACGGCAGCGTTTGGGCCCAAAGCTCCAATTTCCCTCAGGTTGTTTTCTTCTTCTTTGAAGTTTTTCATCCCTATCCGCCCCCTTTGATTTTCCATTTTTATCTTTCCTGGTTTCCAAAATAGTTGAGTAAAGAGATCTGATTCTTATGGTTGAATTCTCTTTTGCATGATTTATTAGCTGATCTGATTTGTTCACTCTTTGCTGAAAGCAAAACTGCTGCCTTTTTCATCTTCTTCAAAGTTCCAACTTTGGCTATGATTTATTAGTTTATGTTTTATGCGGCATTGAAAGTTTTGCCTTTTCATGCGTGGAAATTAGAAGATTCCTTATGATTTCTGGGTTTGTTTATATTTGTTAGTTCTGTAAGAATTAATCATCATTTGAATAAAATGCTAATAGATCTCTGCAAATGACCATGATATCAGCAATGATGATATCGGTAATAAATGCGTGAAATGTTTCTGCTATTCCTGTTTATTCGATTTTAAAGGTAGTTTTTCTTGTGATTTAAACTATGAAAGGTTATGTTTTTAGCTATTTTTTTTATAGACACATGCTTATTGTTTCTTGGTTTTATGGTGAATTTAGTTCAAGCCAGAAGAAATCTCTGCAATTATGAATGACTTTGATGAACCTGGATCACTTGCCCCCACCGGGTTGTACCTTGGTGGCACAAAATACATGGTGATCCAAGGTGAATCCGGAGCTGTTATTCGAGGGAAAAAGGTGACGATGTCCATTTCTTCCAAGATTTATTTGTTTATAACAGTGGATAATCTCGCGCTCAAATGCATTTTTTACATTGTGTTTGATGCAAAGAAATTTGTCATTTATACACTTTGTTCCAAGCATAATTTTAATACATAGAGTACCTAAGAAAGTGTTATTATCTAGTTGGTTTATGACACTGCAAAATCTCGTATCTGCTCGGGTTGCAATCGGCATTTGCTGTTACATTTTTATATGCAGCTGTTATCCTGTGTCCCCAAACCCTGAGATTTCTCAGGGGATTGTATTTTCTCTAGATAGAGACACCTTGAGGAAGGAAGGATATATGGCCACTACTGCATATTTTTTCTTACTTTTGGTTTTATCTGGTGGTTGCATTCTGAGCCTTTTGTCATTTTAATTTCAGGGACCTGGAGGTGTTACTGTTAAAAAGACCAATCAAGCCTTGATCATCGGTATCTATGACGAGCCAATGACTCCTGGCCAGTGCAACATGATTGTCGAAAGGCTTGGTGATTATCTCATTGATCAGGGTCTTTAATTTGTTTGGTGTGCACTAATCGTTGCATTTCTTCTTGGCTTCTTTTCTATACGAAAGTGCATCTGCCACTTCCTGTAGTAATATGGTTGGATGCAGTTAAAATAACAGTATTACTAGTATTAAAAGTCATGTGGAACCTTTTTCCAGAAACACAGGTTTGACGTTTGTAATAGTGATATGCTTGTGTTCCTCTTGCTTTGTTTATGTTCTTGTTTGATGGATTGTATTGTCAAGATATGGAGTGAGGTACATTTGTCTACATTTGCAATGAATTTTCTAGTGGATACCGTGTTTTTTTGTCTAATCTTATTATGTTTTTTATGAAGTACCTATATAGCATAACTTGCATTGATAAAACAGGATACAAGCAGGAGAACAGTGGACATACATTCTCATTATTCAGTGTTTCATTAGCACTGCTAAATACCGTGAGTAAACTAGAGGCGACCATCTCAACATTCTTTTGAAATGATGCATCTTTAACACAGCACAACTTCAAACTAGAAATGAACTAAACCATTAGAAAGAAACCAGCAATCCCATGCGCACACCTCGGTCGTATTGTACTTCAGTTTTCCTAATCCTGCACGAGAATCACAAAAACTCAATCAGATTCAATTCTCAAATATATGCTTCATTTTCTTTTTTCTCATGATACGTTCTCTTTTGTACAAATTGGAAAATATGGGATCAAGCTAAAAGGAAGGGCGACAAAACGAAGGTTATGGTACATAAGATGTTTCAGGATTTGTTCTTACAGTGATAGTTGCAATTACCATAGCCTGCACAAATAAATTAAATAGATAAGCATTTTCAGGCAAGCAAGATCCTTCCATAACGGAATTCTAAATGATACCATCAAAATATTGGAACAAGTTAAGCTAAAACAGTAGACATACTGGGATCCTTGTCGACTTTGATGGCATTTCCGCGGAAACTGCACGAAACATCCATAGCCCCATTTTTCTGGTAGTAATTATTGAACGCGAAAGAGGCATGAGCAATTAGAGTGTCTGGCTGAAAACATTGCTGGTTAGGCTGAATTGAAGAACAGTCAGCTTTTCCAGGACCACAAGCCCAATCTAATGCATTCTGTAAGTTCGTTGGAGAAGCCTGCTTAGAAGCAACGCACCAAGTTCTTCCATTTGGATCGCTACTTTTTACTGTGAAAAAAAATCTCGGTTTCTCTCATGAAATCAAATACTATAAAATAGAAACTGTTATGGTACATGAGATGAGATGGTTCAGAACCTGTACTTACCGTTATAGATGCAATTACCATAGCCTGCACAAAAAATAAAAAAAATGGTAATGGAAAGTTTTTAGACTTTGAAAAATCATGTAATCAAATTCTGCATAAAAGAATTGACTTACTAGGGTCACTATAAACTACGATCCCAGTCCCTCCAAAACTGCATGCTTCATCAGTGAGCCCGTGCTTCTGGTAGTAATTGTTGAATGCAAAAGAGGCATGAGAAACTAGATTATCTGGTTCAAAACATTGCCCGCCAGACTGAAGGGCGGAACAATCCGCTTTTCCCGGACCGCAAGCCCAATCCAAGGCATTCTGTAAGGCCGATTTCGAAGCCTCACTAGAAGCAATGCACCAGCTTCTTCCGCTTGAAATGGTTCCAGAGAAGTCCAGGTGATATACGGTCGACATGTCCGGATAAAATATTCCCCAATTTCCCTCTATATCCGCTCCGGACTTCTGGTTCTCATTAAACAACGAGAATATATACACATCTAGCTCTCCACCAGGCATGGCAGGTGTGCCAGAGCTATCCAGGCCATAACGAACTCCACTCCGCTTGGCAGATGTACCAGAGCCATCATCCGTAACACGACGAATTAAGTTGGTGTTATAAGTCTGAGCATTGTCAATACTAGCATACCTATCTCTTCCTGAACCTTTTGTAGGCCATCCGGTTTCCGTGACTATAATTTTAGTGTTTTTGGAACGTTTATTACCGGCCAAGGAAAAATGAACAGAATCTAGCTGAGCATCAGATATGTTCATAGTTAATCTTCTGAAATTTCGATTGGAGATGGCAAAATGAACAGCATCTAGCTGAGCATCAAACATGTTGTCGTAGTGTAAACCGGTATTGGGGTCATCAAAGGCTTGTGAGGATGGCTTGAACAGAACATATTCCAAAGAAGAATCCCCAACAGCAAAGTAAGGATATAAATTGACCATAAAAGGTGATTGGTTCTCATCCAGGAAGTCCAACAAAGGATTCAAGAGATATGCAAGGCTACTCTTAAAAGTCCCATCAGAAGGCGGGAACGAGTTCGATAAAACCCCAAAGGAGAGTGGAGTTGAAACCTTGATACGATCTTGCAGGTTAAACTTTTTCAATGCTGAAACGACGTTTCTCATGGCGGGCATAACCAAGTTGGCGGAATTATCTGAGCTTTCGGTCACTTCATTTCCTACAGAAATATGGGTGATCTTTGTGGCCTGGTAGAATGGGAGGATGCTGTCTTTTACCCAGGAATCCGCGTATGATTGGGACTGGAACGCTGGTAAGTCTGAATTATGAACGCCCACCATGAATTCAATGCCGGTGTTTTTAAAGGCGTTCAGCACTTGAGGATCGGAATCATAAATTCTGAGGAACTGAATGTTGTGCTTTCGAACCAGTTGTGCTACTTTATCAGGTGACGGGAGATTATCAGCATCCGTTCCATAGGCAACTCCTACTTTGTTTCCCTTACACAGATCTGCACATGGAAATTGTTAAGGGAGAAAAGATGAACTAGTAAAAGTTCTTTTCTGCATGGAAATGCAAAGGTTTTAGTAAGCAGTTGGCTTATGTCGTCACTGCTTTTCCAAACGACGGTGCTATCTTAAAACTGAGCTATGGAATTAAAAGTTGATATGCATATTTATCTAAAAAATTAATTTAATAAATTTGTGTGTTAATTGAATTTAGACATTTTACAAAGTTAAAATAAAGAAAATTAGATATTTCATAAATTAAATGACTCAGATATTTTGAAAATTACATGAATCCTATTTGCTGCAATAATTAAAATTATTTCATTAAAAATAGTCTTAAGCTGACTATAAGGTAATATATGTTCATACATATTCATAACCTTTTGACAATATACACATTTTACAGACATAACGATTTGAACCCGGGTCTCCTAGGATAAACATTATTCTCTTTTCTACTACCACTAGTTAGATTCAAATAATGATCCATTATAAAATCACCCTTTTAAATACAATTCATTTTAAATCGTTAAATATATATATATATATATTGTAATATTTACGTTGAGTATACATTCATTTCTCTTTTTCATGAAATATTACCAAATATGTTTGAATTTGTAAGAATTTTTATGTTTGTACCTGTTTTTAATATCTAAATTATTATTTACATATTCAAAATAAATTTTACAAATCCAAATTTATTCTTATTACTTTTAAACTGTTTTTATAATTTTTTTCTCTAATTAATAAATAAACAAAATCAAATATCATAAACCTTGAAACTTAAATTTAATTGTAACCTTAATCCCTAAAATCATAAACTTCAAAACTCTAAACTTTAATTCTGATCTTAAACCCTAAATTTTACTTAACAACAACAACAATAATAATTAGTTTATTAAATGATAAGTGCAATTAGAATAATTAGATTAAAATATCATTAAGGAGAATTGATTTAGTGTTAGAGACTACATGATGTTAATTAAGAATTTTTAGGAAAAAAATGTGACGTGAGATGTCTAAAAAGTGACTTCATAGGATCATTTTGAAATAAGTTATATTTTATATATCATAATCTAAGTTAAAATTTATATCTTTCAAATCTATTTTTTGTCAAAACAAAATTTTATTATTATTTTTTTACTTTTCAACCTTATATCTAAAATAGAAATTTTACTTCAGTTAATTTTCTTAAGTAGATTTCAAGTTTCATTAACACTTTCCAAACCAACTTGAACGAAAACTACATCCATTTTTTCAAACTAAACTTCTTAAAAAAGACACTTTTCTGCTACAATAATTAAACTTAGATTTGTACTCAAAAGCAGATATAAATGTATAAAGCCTAAATGGATTGAGACATAAGTTGTTATGAAAAACGAGGAAAAAGAGAAACATCAAGACATACCTAAAAGTTGAAGCAACAAAGAAACTGCAAAGACAAGATTCAAATACCTTGAACCCATTGTTCATAGGATCTTAATAATTAATGCCAAATGATAGTCTTCCGAGCTGCTTCTTATATAGAAATATATATATATACTCATAACAATACTATTATACAACCACTACTAAAATTGGTTCCCACTTCATTTCATTCGACAATAATATCTTCCATAAAAAGTTTGTTTTATTGGACACATAGTTGGAATTTATGGTCAACTTAATCACATTATAAAATATTTTAAACTCTATCGATCAAAATCAATGCATCTTCGATATTCAAAGACGAAACACTTGATTTGAATAATGTATTTTTAATTTTCAAAGTGCGGTTAAAGATAATTTTTTAGGTAGCATTTGAGAGTTTGATTTTAAATATCTCTTTCCACTCAAATTCAATCAAGTTTTATGGTTTTTTTTTTTAATTTTAATACGATACTGAATATTATTGAAATAAAAGAAGGTACAACGGTGACAATGCAACCACTCAAAGGGAGAAATTTGGGACTATGTTCACTAAAAATTCAAACAAAAAAATAAAAAGAAACTCAAAGTCTCAACGATAGTCGAAGCCTTCTTTTGAATCTGAAGTTCATACTTATAGTAATCCAGTAACAGTCAATAATACTCATTTGTCTCTATCCAGCTAGACGCTTTTGAGATGATGGAGCGGCGACGCGAACTAAAACAAACTTACAGGCTGCTTCACAAAACATAACTGAATATATCGGCAAACAACCATGAAAGGGGATCTAACCTTGAAAGAACACCGACAATCACAAATCAAATACGTGCAACGTGAGAATCTCCACACAATTGCAGATCTATCGCAGAGGTAGGCGGACAACGTGCTAGAAGAGCAGAGTGAAAGTGTGCCACAAAGGCAGGCGACCTTGCACAAATATGCCAAAAGCATAAACCAAACAAAGAGATTTTTATTAAAAAATATAAGATAAAACTGAAAGAAAATAAAAAAATTAAAACGATATATAAAAATATGGAAGATACGAAATGTCGGCGGTCGACAACTAACACTAAAATTAATATTGTTGATCAAGATAAAATAAAAAAACAAACGATTGAAAAAAAAAAGATGAGGCGACTAGAAGAAAATATATGGGTTTTATTACTTAAAATCAAACATCAATGTGACTAGAGAGGGATGGTCATTTTTGTTTCATTACATAAAAAAATTAAGAATTTTTTGTCTTTAGTGTTGGTGTGTTCTGAATTAAATTTCTACATGATTTACCATCTTAAGTTAAAAGTTTAGCCCATTATCGTTGAATACAAATTTAATCAAAATATGATTTTCATAATTTATCTATGAATTATACGTATATAAACAATAAGGATTAATGTATTTAAATAATGACAATTATATCATGCACAAGTGCCTTAGTTTTAGGGATTAGGTATTTAGCTTAGGGTTCATAATTTAAGGGTTTACGTTTATGTGCTTAGAATTTAAGCATTGTGGTTTGAATTTAGAGTTTAAGGTTAGATTTTGAGGTTATAGGTAAGAACCTAAATCCCTACCATATTACCCTAAAACCTAAACCTTAACTTATAAACCCTAAATTCTAACCACAAACTCTAAATTATAAACCTCTTCTTTGCCCTAACATATTCATTTAGGTTACAGGTTCTAAACCCACTAAAAACGGGATAGAATGATCATTCCACTTGACCAATTGAATTAACTGAAATTTAATAATGGATTCAAATTTAGATTAAATATATTGAAGTTGGACATATTTTGACATAACCACAATTAATGTGACAAAATTATTACTACTAGAAATAACTTCCTTTGTATCGGTTTATGAGTGGAGCAGCCGCCAGCCAGTGCCAGTAAAATGTTCAGCGGATGGTAGAACTCGGGAAGAGTAATGAATTAGTAGCAAAATGGGGGGGGGGTGAATTGATTAATGATTAGGATCCATCCATGTTAAGTTCTGTGGAACTTTCATTCCATTCCACTTCAGTTCCGTGTGGTACCATTTATTTATTCAGAATTATAATTCATTGTATTGTATGTTCGTTAGAAACTCAAGCAGAATAAAATCTTGGGGTTAAGTGGAATTATCACTCCATCCCACTCCACTCGCCCCAACCATCTTCCCTATCGATTTTCGCCGCCTTGTTCTTGTCTTGTTGGCTTATTTTTGTCGACTGATAATGTTTGGAGAATTTGGGGAAATAATTAATAAATAGCAAGGGGGAGGTGGTTGATTACTAGGATCCAACCATGGATGGAATTTTCCATTTCACCCGTATATCCATTAATCATTTCCCATCTTAAAACATAATTGCTGCATTATCTTCAGTTAAGTGGGATTATCATTCCATCCCACTTATAATCATTTTAAACACCACCAGATTTCTGAAACAATCACACCAAAAAGATCTTTCCCAGGATTACTAATATCATTGGACTCGTAATATTCTTTTCATTAAAGATGTTTAATCCTGTAATTTTTATGCACTGCATTGCTATTATATATGGCGGGCAACGCAATATTAGGAAAACTTATTATATGTTTAACGTACGTTCTCATTATTCAGCGTCTTATTAGCACTGCCAATTACCAAACTAAAACTAGAAGCCATCATTTCAACATTCTTTGAAATGATGCATCACATTTCCCAGCTTCAAGCAAAGACACTAACAAACATTAGAAAGAAACTAGCAATATTCCCATGCGCACACCTCTGTCCTCACGGAGAAACAAGTATCGGCAATGGCTGTCGTGCCACTTGCTGGGTAATATTAATCCTGCGTGATAATCACAACAATCGCCTTAGTAACATTAGCTTAGTTCATGCAGTCACTCGTGAGAAAAAAAGGGATTTTCAAGGAGTTTGAAGTTCGAATCTTAGTGTCGGCAACTTTTTTTTTATTCTCATGATCTGTATTCTTTCTTACATATTGAAAAGGATGAGATCAAGTTAAGAATCTTCCATATCGGAATTCTGAATGATACTATAAACAAATAAATTAAATTTAAATATTTTTTTATTTGTTGGTATAATGCGTCATGTCACAATGTTTCTACTTGATATTTTTTTTAACTATTTGACCTTTCTATTGATCGTTTATTAATTTAAATTTGATTTTTTTCGAATTAAACTTATTTAATTAAGATTAATCCAAATTATTTAATATATCATTTTTGTTTGAATATTTAAAATCGCTGTTATTGTTTTTTTATTCACTAAAAGTACTACAAAAGGTCGTGGGACTTTGGCACATATATAAACATGATTGATGATTTAATCGCTTCGCGTGGTTGTGGATCCTTCTGAATTGACTTCCTTCCAATGGTTGGTACTTGGTATCCAATTTGGTTAAGTAATTTTTTTTAGTTTTTAAGTAGACAAATTTGGGTTCAAATTTCAGTAAAAATATATAATATCTCTATTTAATTAAAAAGTCAAATAAAAAAAGTCAAATGCAATATAAAAATACAAACAATATTTTCATAACGAAGTTTAGGTAAGAAAGATAATACAAATATCACAAAGTACTTCCAAATTCAACAAATGGAAGAAATTCAAGGGAACTTGCTTCACCACAAGCAAGAAAATAAAGTATGATATGAAATCACTTCCACCTAAACAAGAATATGTATCAAAATCGATCCTAATTTGCTTTACAATGCAAAGGATCTAAATGGGTATTAAAAGTAGGAGGAAAAAACCCCACGAAAAACCGGTTGATTATGGATCATATGGACATATTTTTTCACCAAGTTCAGTTCCTTCTTCTTCGTTCCATGAATTTATGTATTCTTTCAAGTGCAATTTCTAGTGTCTGCTCGCTTATGTTTGCAAAACAGACCCTGAACCACCCTGGTTCAGAGCAATGGCAGGAAGATCCAGGCGATATGTTTAGTCTCACTTCGTTCAAGATGATCTTCCAAAGCTCCAATTCGCTTTCTCTGCTCGGTTCTTCCAACAATGGACTTAGATTCAGCCAGCAAAACAACCCAGCATTGCCTTTCAAGCACTCGATTCCGGCATTTTTCAACCCTTTGATGATCAAGTCGTATCTTTTCGTTAACCTCTCTCGGTTCGTTTTTATGTAATTTTCGCTGAATTCCTTGTTGGACAACATGCAAGCCAAGAGATGCTGTGTCTGAGACGAAATCAAAGTGAAGCTCGACATCCTCCTAGCGGTGGTGACAACCTTGTCGTTGTAAGAATATATTGTTCCGACTCGAAAACCGGGGAGGCCGATATCTTTTGAAAGACTGTAAACAATGTGGACTCTCTCGGAATCTCTGTAGCCACGGGTTTCGAGGATTTCGGCAATGCTGATGAACTCGGACGATGAGAATGTCGACCCAGAGTAGATTTCGTCCGAGACAAGGTGTATGTTTTTGGTTACGGCGAAATCGAGAATCTGTTCCAGGACAGATCTTTGGATTGTTGCACCTAAAGGGTTCGAAGGGTTTGTTATCAGTATTCCCCGAACTTTCAAGTTCATGGATTCTGCACATCGATATGCAGCTTCCATGGCTTCTGGTGTAACTTGGAAGTTGTTTGAGCTATCGCAATGGATTGGGACAATTTTCACACCGGTTCTCCACCTCAGATCTCTGTCGAATCTGAAACAAAAACAAAAAGGGTTCAAAATCAGCACCGGTACTTCCCAAATAAATGGAGCTCGGAACTTGGGAATTATAATCTGAATTCTGAACTTGTTCTTACCCTGGATAGTATGGAGTTGGAACCAGCAAAGCATCGCCAGGATCTGCTAAAATGAAAGTTAAAAGCTCATTAGCTGCGGTTGCACCAGCAGTTAGAACGATTCTATCAGGGTCGAATTTGGCTCTTCCTCCTCTAATTTGCTCCATGAAACTCGCCATAGCCTGTCGGAAAGATTTTAATCCATGGTAGTCTTGGAACAAAGCATTTTCTCTGAATCCAGGAGCTCCTTTGCCCCAGCTTGATGCTTCAGAATGCTCTTCCAAGTATTTCTCCAACAAATCAAATGAAACCTGTACGAGGAACAGGTAAGAATTAGAACATTATTACATGCAAATTGTAAATATTGCTTCAGCTTGGTCTCCCCTGCAGAGCAGTGAAACTTACTTGATTTTCAGCCAGCCCCATCTGTATAACTCCCGAAGGGTTGCTTGATTCATTGTAAGGGTTTTCATCATAAGCTTTCCAGCCGGCAAAATACGGAGAGTCTTCTCCGTGAGTCTCGGAAACTGCAACTTTTGATAGTCCAACACCAGGTTTCTCAATCTCAATAGCCATTTTCTAACCCTTTTTTTCTCCTGCAAACGAAGGAAGGGATAGAAGAGAGCTTATTGCAGACTGGTGAATGAAAACCTTTGTCATGGACTTGCATTTATATACAGAATCCAAGAACAACTGGCCTGGTTTCTTTCAGAATATACAAAAATTAAAAATATATATCAATGATTGATTGCATGGTGTAAGCAAAATCCCAAAAGTCAAAGGTTCTGATGGTTTTGTTTTAACTCAAATGACAACTGTTCAGCTTCTGTCAACTTGTCAAATCTTTCTTTATTTCAATCTCAATGATATCCATACCAAATATGGTTGTTGATATAGGAGGGTAGGTACCTATTTTAGCTTTTAATTCCCCAAATGATTGAATTTTTACTAATTAATCACTTTCTTGATTTAAATAATTGTGATTTGAGTTTTCCTTTGCAACTCCCCACTTCCCCCAACCTATGACCAATCAGATCCCTGTTTATTTTAAATAAAAATCATTAATTAAAATCAAATAAGTTTGTCTAATGGGATAAAGTACTAAAATTTCTTTAAAAATTCAGTAATTCGAATTCTAACGTTGTGAATAAAGTAATTAGGTTGAGAGGGTCTCTCATAATTAAACTTTGCCATATCCGATTGGATTTAATCAACCAATAAATTAAATACAAATAATTATAAAAAATAAATCTATATTATCATAAGAATGTACATATCTATTACGACATAGTTATGCTGCGGCCTGCGAGATATCTAAGAGTAGTTAAGTTCTGATGACTTGACAAAGATCCCAATTTACTCAAGATTAAGATTCTGATTTGCAAAAAAAAGTTGGGACAAAACAGAAGCTTTGAAAAGATCTGAAACATGGTCCCTCCTCAACTGATGCATTAGTTCCAATAAAAAAACATAATTTATTCATTTTTCAAACGGTTTTTGAAGATCTTCATCATTAACCTAATCTAGCATTTCGTGGTTTAATCACTCAGTTAATGATGGACTGATCGATCATTAGTCAATGCAATTAATGAAAGTCAAATACTTTACATTATCAGTTGGAAGTTAATCAACTTTCTAAATGGCTAATTAGATTCATTTAATCACATGTGTGTCCTGTTTTGTTCTAAACATGTAGGTATATTCCAACATGTAAGAATTAAGATTTTTGCCAAGATCATGTTTTTATTAAAGAATTCAGGCAGAGAATAAACAACATACTCAACTAAAACCAGACACGAAGAATATGCTTCTTCTTCGTGTATGGTGGTCATGGCTTGAGATCAAGTGCATGATTTCAACATCATGAGATTCGCAATTAGATTGCATATTTATGCCACACCATATATAGCAATCCAAATATAGAGAACGTAAGATGGAGTAGTTGTTAAGGACGACTGTTTTCAGGCTCTGGTCTTTGGGAGAGAGACAAGTATCGAGCAATGGATAAATTATTAGATTAATTTTGTTCACCACGTCATCCGTGATCCAACCAATTAGGTCCGTCCATCTCAAAATAACTACTTAATAACTACTCACTCTCTAATTACATGTAGGAAAGAAGTGATGTTTCACCTTAGAAAAAACGAGATGGATGGATTTAATTGGTTGGGACCACGGATGACGTGTTGAACAGGGTTCATCTAATTTTTTTTCCAAGCAATGGTCTTTTATTAGATTATGGAAATTTTTCAAAAATCAATCTTTCTTTTATTGAATCTTTAGAATTGGAATATTGTGATTACTGTTGTGTAGAGACAAAGCCATGATTGAACATTCTCATGGGCTAAAATATTGACCTTAACCGATACAATAGTTTATTAAGTATTTAAAACTCAAAATTTATGGGGCAAGGCATAATTTGCCTAAGATTTAAACTTATAAAGACTTAAATTGATATTAGACAAAAAAAATTAATAATACAAGCTTGCTCTTCTTTAGTTTAATCCCTACTTGATTATATATCTAACAAATTCTTTTATTTTTTAATTTAAATATTTATTTTTTATATGGTCCAAATTGAAATTAGTCCAAAATATATTGAATATTTTAACTTTATAACAGGGATCGGGGGCCCTTGAGCCCCAATGGAGCTTCTCCCCTGTTGTTGTGTTATTGGAACTAGAATGTAAATGAATCGAGCTTAAGTGAAAAAGGTTATGCTTGTTTGTTTATTTTTCGAAGTTGTTCACGTTCGATTTGTATTCATTAAATTTTTAATATCATGATCGAACTCAGTTCGTTTATTATTTTCGTGTGTTTGAGCTCGATTCATTCAACGTTCGCAAACATGTTCTTTTATATGTTTGCAAACATAAGTGAATAGGTAAAAATAAGTGATCAATTGTAAATAAGTATCAATAATTTGAAATTTATTCTTCTTTACTATTATTTTTAAGGTTATATTTTATTGAATATTAGCTCCAGTAGCTAGTTTGTCAAATTACCAATAATGATTACAAATATATTTTATATTTGCTAGACTAATAACTTGAAATTCAAATGTAAAAATAGTTGAGATATTATTTTAATATTTTTATAAGAAATATCATTAATAAATAAGCAGGTCAATAAATGAACTTGTTAGTGAACATAAACGAACCAAACACACATCTGTTCGTGTTCATTTGTTTATTAAGAAAACATAAAATATTTTATTCATACCCGTTTTAATAAACAAGCGTATATAGATAGTTCACAATCAGTTCAGCTCATTTACCCCATCGCAACAAGAGAAAAATATGATAATAAGGAACGAAGCACCCCGGTTTAAGAAACAAAAATTAAATGACAGTCCAATTGGCTTTACGGGGAACTCACAACTGGAGGTGGCCTCAATGGCAAAAGTACATTACATATGCATATATAAGACATTTATTTTGGTGTACCATAAAAAAATAGAAGTATTACAAGTAATAATAAGGAAAATAAAGTTTACGCATGACTTTTAATTTTAAGATTTAGAGTTAAGTTTTGATTTAGGGGTTTAGGTTGTAAGGGTAGAATTTAAGGTTTATAGATAGAATTTAGAGTTTAAATTTAGGTTTTTGAGTGTTAGGGCAAGATATTTAGATTTTATAGCCTAAATATAAAGGTGTGCATAATTTTTTTTATACAGTTTGTGTATCAAAATATAACCTTAATAATAATAAATTTCCGAATTGCAACGCTCTATGAATTAAGTGTGTCAACATCATATAGCTAAGCAAGGGCCATGCTTGTCCACCACCTCTCGTGCTTTGAATTTAGACCAGAAAGTGCAAAAAAGAAACAAAAGTATTTATATATATGCGTATAGGAATGTCCAGATCTCTGTACATGATGTTGCTGCTTCACCAGAGGCTATTCACACCGGTGGTAGATATATTCGCTTCAATTGCTACCGCCGACACGCAGTTAAAATGTGTGAAATAACTGTCTCATTCTCAAAGAAAAAGTCCTCCGGCCATGAATATTATATAGTTTATGTTTGTTATCTCGATGAGGCAAGCCTATGGAATTTATATATTATAAAAAGGAGTGTAGGCATCCTTATTAGCGGACATGAATCTTCTTGGAAGATATAAACCGAATCAAAACTTGCCGCATGTCAATATGGAGAGATTGAACTATAAAATATTGGGTACTCCATATTTATAAACATGGTTTTATATTTTTATGCAATATAAGTGGTAAGCTTTGATCAATATTGTACTTCAGATTTTTTCTTCAAAAATGTTGTACTTCTGTAATTATTTGTCGATTTATTGTATTTTTTTACAGTGATTTTACACTTGTATTATTTACAATTTGATTGTAAACAATGTTTTAATTTATAAATTAGAAAAAATTAAAACCGGGTAGAAAAAAATCCAACTATAAACATTGATTAGGACAAATTTAAATGGGTTATTGTTCATACTCGTATTGTAAGCAATCCCACTTCAAAAATACCGTAAAAATGTCACAAATCTACAAATAAAATGGCAGGTACAACAGTTGGGAAAATATTTTCCCCACCTGCAATATTGGAGCAATTTCCCCAATATAAGTGTGTAAGTCTGTGAAAGTTCCATCTCTCATTACTAACTCAACATAGTTTAACATCGAAATTATTCGGGAAAATAACGCTTTAGTTATTCAATTTTAATTGTACTTTTATTTTGGTCATTAAATTTAAAAAAAAATTATTTTTATCCATTTTTATTTCATTTTTTGTTATGGTTACTAATGGTGGAAACCAATCCTCCTTGCAACGGATGTTTTTTTTTTTTTTTTGAGAGGTAAAAGTTTGATCATGAAACTTGCTCAATTATTATTGGCGAGGATCAATTAAAACTTAATCAAACAAAAAATTTTGTGAGGGATAATGAATTAATTATAATGATTTTAACATGCTCGCATTGGATACACGTACGTTTATAAACTCTCAGTCGCATGATTAAAAAATAAGGTGAACAATCTATTATAATACATAGATGCTCAAATTTTAAATTAATAAATTTATATATATTTATATATTAAAAAAGAGAAAAATATAAATTCATTAATTAGTCTAATGACTAAAAATGCTAATATTATCCCATGTTAAATCGCAATATAAAATATAATACACTTATATATAATAAAGAAAAGACAAAATTAAACGAGCCAAATTATTTTATTTCCATTTCCCGTCTTTTTATATGATATAATTAAATAAACAATTAAATAGATATTAAAATTATTCGTAAAAAAAAGTCATCGTCGTAATATTAAAATAAAGAAGATTCTTAGCGTGTTTGTACGAACACGTTTTGTGAACCCCCCAGAAAAGCATGCAGGGGTCTTCGAAACATGCTCGTCATTGTCTTCATATCGGAAATTTCGTGTTGATTGATGCGTGCTTAATTATAATGTTTAGCCCTACATATGGTACTACGCAATTATGTTCTTTGACTTTTTTCTTTTTTGGTTAAATATTTTTTTTGAATATGTCGCTAGCGTTTTAAAATATAAAATATACTATATTAAAAATGATCCACCGGTTCCTTATACATAAATATTACATTAATTAGTTAAATAAATCTCAAGTGTTACCTAAATTATTTATTTTTTTCGTTATTAGACCTTTATTCTATTCGAGTTTGCCTTTAAAAAAACATTTAAAACGTTATAAAATGTAAGATTCGAACTTGAAAAAAAATAATCTCTCTAATTTTATAGCGCAAACTCGTAAACGTACTAAGCACATTAAAATCTCCCACTTGCTTTTGTAATAATAAAATATTGAGAGTGGACAATTTCCTTTCCCCGTACAAATAATTCCCACGCATGAGCCTATGGTTGCCTTTTTTCCATGAAAGAATTTTCTCTCTTCTCCATGTGCTTTCTCCACCCGCAGTATGCATTATACTTATTTCCGTAGAATGGAGTCCTAATGTAATGGTAAAATAAGGAATATAAAGTACCGTAACGATCAATTAATTTTGTAGGACACGATATTATATTTTTTAATAATAATATCTGAATTTTATTAATTATCATAAAAGATATTATTAAAAAATAATCAGTCCACTAAAAACCTCACAAAGAAAAATAAATTTTTCTGTAGAAATTAGCATACCATAAAAACCCATGAACCTCCATGAATCTCTTTGTCTATGGCCAAACGAGACGCTTTACAGGATAAAAAGAGTGTTGAGCGAACCAAACTATCGGGCAGATTACTTCGCTACACAGTTCCTGATTACATCGGCTAACAAACTATCAAACGAGTGGGGATCAATATTTTCTATGACCAATCGATAGAATCAAATCAGAAAGTTAGCGTCGTGAGGATCTCTATACGGGCACCAAACTATTGTTACGATATGCTGAAATCGTGTCGAACGACAGATGAAACGAACCATAAAAGCCAATGAGAAAACAAAACATGAAATAACAGGAAAAATAGTGAACATTGGTAGTCGACAACTAGTACTAAAACTAGTTGCCGCCACCGTTTAAGTAAAAAAGAGATAAGAAAAACTTGCGGCAGCTACGAAGAGAAAACTAGATTTCAGAGAAAAATTGAGACACTAAATCTTTTAAGTAAGATTAAGAATTTAAGTTTTGATATTATAAATGAAATAAATTAGATTAGATTGGTCACTCTCATAATAAGTTTTTAGAGTATCAAATCCGAATTAGTCAGCCAATAAAAAATAAAAAGTAGCTAAAACTCAACATCACAGTTGATTCGTAATTATTTGTAATTATCCTATAATTGGATTAATAATTTTTCTCATTCTGATTGGCTTAAATGTTATCATCCAGCCCTTTGCCAACCAGGCAAAGAGCTGGTGCAGAGGTCAGCAGCTAGCTAGCATTTATATCGGCATCACAATCGTCCGTGCGCCATTAACTGACATTGGAACTCTTGAAAATAAGGTTATATATATCGTATGTTGTTTAGAATATGGATGTTGAATGACCTGACCTCGTAACTTGATGAAACTTACACATGCTTTGCCAACTTGATGATTGACAGTATACTTACTGAACACCCTTTTGACTAGAGAAATTACTGAGAACTCGATGTGCATGCAAATCGCGTTTTGATCAGCCTCCTTCACGTTGGAAGTGGAACCCAACCTAATCAGACAATATTAGATTATTCACGTGTAACTCAATTTCTATTTATAATATCAGGATTCAAACCTATTTTATTTAACGAATTTAACGTATCGTTCCTCTAGAGCAACTGATTGTTAGTTCAATTAAAACTCTTTAACCAGTGTTACAACTCATACACAAGATTAAAAACGATCTATTTAAATTTAAAGGAAAATGTGGTCTGGAGTTGGACTATGGAGCTTGGTAGTATTGCAGAACATTATATTCATTATATTAAACTATCTTATTAATTTAATACTAAGTATGTGGTAAGTAAGTTGAATATAAATATACGTAGGGAGTGTTTGTGATTATCTTAGAGTGAGGCTGGATTTGAAACATCTTTTGTATTATTGATTTATAATAGATTATTGTTTGATCAATGCTCTGCATATGTAACATTAGATTCGAACTGTATAAAGTCTGTGTTTTTTTTTTCATAAACGTCTCCTTTAGTTGTAATTGTTTCAACAAATTTAAGGAAATGATTTTATAACATTAAAAATCGATTTCACTCAAATTATTCTTTAATAATAATAATAATAATATAAAAAGTATACAAATATTAATATAAAAAATGGGATTATCTAAGAGGATTTGATAGAATGGAAAGAATCGACAAAGAACATGAACCAAATCTCAGACAAATATCGAAATAGATATATAATATTAATAGATGTAAGATGAAAATGATAGACAAACTCCAGGAATCTAACCTTTCCTGCTCTAAAATTCCCTTAATCCTGCCCAAGGAAAAACTAAACTCGTGTCCCACTCCTCCACCATGTAATTTCTAATTAGATACACCCACCTCTATCACCATCACGTCTTATGTCAACAAAATCCAAAGACATTTCGGATTTTAGACAGCTCAATGAAGCAGCTTTGGTTGGTCCCTTTTAATCTATCCTAATTTATATTATACGAAATACAAGATAGGAACCCTAAATTAATTGCCCACCGACTGCAACTGATTGGATGTCCAGTGCCATGAAGCAGCATTATGAAATTATCTAAAAAAAATATTCATTTTCATATTTCATGCCTTAGATTAATCATATTTATTTCCTTATATTCACACTCTCCAAATTCTCACTTCACTTGTTCTTTTTACACATTAACCATACAGCTAGAGGCGAATATAGAATTTTAATCTTGATAGTTCACCAACCAGTGTAATAATTTAAAATCATTTTATATCGGTGTAATAATATATTAATAAGGAATCATTGTTGTACAAGAAAATATGCTTTATAGTTAGAGACATCTTAACATTGAAAAACAAATCTATATTGTGTAAATATGTTTAAGAAATAAGAACTATCTTGCATCGGTGTAATTGTGCTTTAGAGAGAAGAAAAATGTGTTCCAGTAAAATTAAGTATTGATAGTGACAACTATTGTGCAAGCAAGCATAAATTTATATTTCAAAATCGATTTGTAGTTCTAGGATTTTTCAAAACGATTACGAAATCAAAATCGTTTTAAGTATCAAATACCCGAATGGATGCAAATATGTTTTTCCAAACCATAAGTGCTTTTCCAAATGAAGATGATTACAAGATTAGAAAAAAAAAATGTTCTTGGAGGTAAATATGTTTATTTGAGAACTAAAAAAATATTTTATTAGTTTTTAATTTTATTTAACTTAAATTGTAATTATTTTAAAATTTTCAACATTTTAGTTAAACTTATTTGAGATGAATGTCAATGTATTTAACCAAGATTTTCTAATGAGATTAACAAATATACTTAAAATAGTTATAAAATAATAGTTTGGATACTTATTTTGACCAAAAATAGTTTATGAGCTCAAAGTAAAAATAAAAATAATTTAAGGTTTGATTTTTCACGTAAACAAAAAATACTTAATATTTTAGGGAAAACTACACTGGTAGCCACTGAACTTTAGGATGTCTTCACTCTGGTCATTAAAATCGAAAAGCTCTCGTTACAGTTAATAGACTTTTAATTCGATTTCACTAGAACCACTGCCGTTAAAAAATACTGACATGACACGTTAAAGTCTTCTTTTTTTTAAAAAGAACCCAAATATTTCAAAATCTCCACCAAGGTCAAAATTTCGATGAATGAAGACATTGTCGATCAATCCCAATGGTGAGAAAGATTCGTTTGGCCAAGTTATTAATATAGTTTGGTTTCAAGCTGACCTGATGATCAACAATGACATATTAAAAAGTTAACTTTTAATTTAAATTTAGATTTTTAATGTATTATTGACATGATTATCAAATGTATTATTTGATAAAAAAATTAATTTAAAGTTTAAAATAAAAAATTAAAATTTAATGGCTGAATTTTAATTTAAACAAAAAAATTTAGTATAAACTACACCTCTGATCACCAACTTATATCTCTTTTCATATTTTGGTGATTTTTTTGACAAAATCGTCACTAATATTATTTTTTTCAGTTTTGGTCATCCGTCGTTGAAAAGCTAACGAAAAACAATGTTTTGTGACAAAATGTAGAAAATAAATAATAGGTTGGTGATCAAAACAAGAAAAAAATGTAACATTAGTGACTAAAATAGAAAAAAATTATAATTTTAGTGAGATTTTACCAAAAAATAATAGTTCGATGACCAAAATAAAAAATAACAATAAAGTTGACGACCACAAATGTAATTTATCCAAAAAATAATGGTAGGTCATCAGTCCTACCTTGCACTATGATAGGTCCGCCCCTGCATACAGCTTTATTGATAAATAAAACAAAATCAAAACATAAACATAATAGAAGTTTTAAAACATTTAAAAACAACAAAAAAATAAAATCATAAATTAAAAATTAAAAAGAAAAATAAGCTTTGCATTAGTCAGATCAGACACTTCTTCTCTACACCAAAGAAAATCTTTACGGTCCATTGTACAAGAAGGGTACATGGGGAGTTGTCAAAACACGAACTAGAATAAATCCATAAAATCGGCAACAATCTTTCACGCCTATTCTAAAAAACGACAATTTGCTATAGATTACATCAGAAAACAACACAAAAGGGGATCAAACTCTACGTGACCACCAACAAATACGAATTAGAGACAAGCAATGTGAAGGTCACTGTACGAACACCAAAAACCTGCAAAAGTAACTATAGAAATGTGCCATAAGGCAGAGACGGGCCATGAAGACAGAAAAAACGTACCACAAAAGTAGAAGAAAAGTGCAGCAAAATGTGCGAAGAAAAAACAAGACAAATAAACGAAAACAAATGAAATATGAATCACCGGCGGTCGACAACTAATACAAAGATTAGTATCATCGTCGATTAAACAAAAAAATAAGAGGCTGTGATTTTTGCTCACAAAGGGGATGTAAAAAGGGGAACGTCCTATTAGGTCTATAACTCATAACCTAAGAAAATATGATGAAATAAAGATGAGCAGCTTGACCACATGCAAAATGTACTTGCTCGGTTGTTCCTTTCTTTACTCGTTGATAAAATGTTTTTGCTACCCCTTAATAATATTAATGTTTATGTTTGATAATTATGGTGTATGATTATATAAATTTGTATTGTATTTTTTTGAATAGTCTAAAGATGATTACAATGTAGTATTTGTTTATACATATTCTTAACCCTTTGAAAATGCACATACACCTTGTAGACAAAACGATTTGAACCCGTGTCTCATATAATAAATATCATCCGCTTTTTACTATGACACTTGTTGGGTTCAATATGTATTGTATTTTGTTGATATATATTTGTGTATATATATTTTTGAAAAAAAATACTTTATAATTATACTCAAATATTCACATCAATACACATCCGAATAGGATGTGGGTGTATATATGTGTGTATAATTCGATGTTGTCCAATATTGAAATTATCTAGGAATGCATTTGGAGCTAATATATATATATATATATATAGGGTTAGGATCTATTTACATGGTGTAAAACTCAATTACTTTTATATTTTTTGAACCGTTGGATGATGGTAATTAATGGCTAAGATTGTTTCCTTATTTTTTTTTCAAGTGATAATCTTCACATTTTTTACTGTTAATTTCACCTATCCATTTTACTCATCCAATGGTCATAGATTAGTGTAAAACTAAATGAGTTCTACACCATATAACTGGATCCCATCCATATATATATATATATATACTTACACTATTTAAAACTCAAATAATTTTACACTAATTCATGACCATTAAATGAATGAAATGGATAGATGATATTAACTATTTACTTTTTATTTCAAGTTATAATCTTCACATATCCTACTTATAATTTCATTCATCTATTTCACTCATCCAATAATCATAGATTAGTATAAAATTAGTTTAATTTTATATGGTGTAACTGAATCCTATATCATATACATACATATATATATATATATATATTATGCCCTGTATAACGACTTTGTCAATGCAAGTACAATGGAACGGTGCACACCCTGTTGTAAACATGTTCGAGTTTAGTTTTTAGCTTGAACATCCTTCCAATTCAAAAAAAAGAGAAAATAATTAATCTTTTTTTGAATCGAGTTAAACTTAAATTGAGATTTAATTTTTGTATTTTTTTATAAAAACATTGTTTAATAAATATAATTATTCTATTTAAATTTAATTGAAAAACTATAAAATAGTTATTAATTTAGATTTTATTTTCAATGGAATACTTTTTTTGAATAGTTTTCAATGGTGATTCTTAAATTGCATATTGTAATATTTCCATATATAATCTTCAATGATAGTTTGTTTTCAAAAGAAAGTAAATAATTGAGCAAAAATATTTATTCGGTTGGTCAAGCTGCTAATCTTTGTTCCCTCAAATTCCCGTATGTCATTGATTAAATCTAAGATTTATAAAAAAATAATTCAAAAAAAAGAAAATAAATAAATATTTCATCCTTGAAAAAGAATACGAGCCCATCCGTAGCCCAGTCCAGTTCCCCTATGAGTACGCTGTCGTATTGATACAATAATTTTCCATCGATTTTTTAGTAGGTCTTTTTTTTTGGCTCAAGAGTTGAAGATGTCTTCCATCTATTATAAAAAACAATTATGTCTCTATATATTTTTTCACTCAATTACATACTCGAATTAATAAAACAAATTAAAATGTCTTTTTTTTTACCAACTTTGGCCATTACTGTCATTAGCAATGTTAACGACTAAATTTACACAATAACACTCAATATTAATTAAAAAGTCTATTTAATTTGTTTTAATAATTCAAATATCAGTTGAGTGTAAAAAAAAGGCATAAATGATTCTTTTGAACAAATAAAGGGCATATTGAACCCTTACATGTTTTTACTATTTTTTTTTAAATATACACGTTTTACTATTGATATTTGAAAAGTTATTTTATGATTATTGGCACAATGATTTACCATAATATAATTATTTTATTGTTAATTTCTTTTAAATTAATGATAAAACACAAAAAATATATATTATTTTTGAAATCCATTAATTGATTTATTTGTTAATAATGTTTATATTGTCTCATATTGTATAAATTAGAATTTCGATATAAAATTATAATATTTTTATTTAATTAAAAAAATAAATATTATATTTTTATTAACTAATAATGTCATCATTTACTTAGAGAGAATGAGGCAAAAACAATGATAAATTGATAGTTATGATTTTTCAAACATTATTGGTAAAAAAGAAAGAAAGTTACTAAAACATGCGTGACAGCTTACCCTAATCTTCCGACGCTTAACCCTCCACAAAACCCTAATCACGCAGTGGCTTACAAAAGAATATGGGTCGCCGTAAAAGTAGCAACACAGCACAAAACAACACCATGAACTCTTTGAATAATTTTGAAGGAACTAAGATTCGTTTCCAAGACGCCGACGGCGAGGAAGTCGCCAGCGAAAACTCCAATCTCGATGATTCAATCGTTGCCGTTGATAAAGCTCCCGAAGATGTTTCCATGGGAGAACCCGACGTCTCCTTTTTCGGTTGTGACGGCGATGATGATAAAACCAGTGCTGATTATTACTTCGATTCTTACTCTCATTTCGGTATATTTTCTTCTTTCTCACCCTCTCTTTTGTTTTTTTTACCGTTATTTTTCTTGTTGATTTGAGAAATTTAGAAAGCGAGGCTTCTTTAGTGTTGGTTTTAACTTTCATATGAAGAAACTTCGAATGTGGGAAGAAATTTTCAATATTTACAAAAGTTGGAGTTCGTTGAGTTCAATAGTTTCCTTATATCCATCTAATTTCTGTTTAACTGGTTGCATATTTATGGAACTAGCATGTCGGTATTAGGTGGTGCATAGGATTGGATTGACTAATCTTTCTAGTATTTTACATTGTTTATTTACGTCCAGTGAGCACTTCCATTTAAATTTTATTTTGATTCCCCCTTTTTGTATGTATATGCAGGTATTCATGAAGTGTGCAGCAATTTGGACCCTTGAATCTTGTTTCGTTATTGTTGACTAATTATGGAATAGTTTTGTTTTGGTCACCATTCCTTGGGGATATTTGGTGGAAAATATCTGTGAATGAAGGGTTGATTGTAATTGTTCTTTTTGTTTAAGCCCATGATTCATTGCATCGAACGTGCTATTCAAAATAGTGTCTTTTTTGCACTTACCTTTCTACTTCAGTTCAATTATTTCTGCATTAGTATTGCTGGTTACAGTGGAAGAACATGGTAGGGCTGCATAAATTTTTAATTTCTTTTTTGGTTGGATAATGTTTTTCCTTTATTCTAACCCGGAATCCTTGTATTTCAGGAAATGCTCAAAGATGTAGTGCGAACCAAGACTTATCAAAATGTTATTTATCGAAATAAGTTTCTATTCCAGAACAAAGTAGTTCTTGATGTGGGAGCTGGAACTGGAATTCTGTCGCTCTTTTGTGCAAAAGCAGGGGCAGCACATGTTTATGCTGTATGCCTTCCAGTTTACATTTTCCTTTTATTTCTGTTCTATGGATTGTTAATTATATGTCTGACCACTTTCTTACACTTCTGGTGTCTATCTCTTATTTTCCTAATGTGGTTTAACATTCCTCCCATTCCTAGGTTGAATGCTCTCATATGGCTGATATGGCTAAACAAATTGTTGAAACTAATGGCTTGTCTGACGGTGAGGTTATTAAAATTGTATCTTCTTTTATTGCTTCCTCTATTTAAGGACAATTTTTAACCAATAATTATTTGATTGTTACAGTTATCACAGTTTTGAAAGGAAAAATTGAAGAAATTGAGCTTCCAGTTGCAAATGTAGACATTATTATATCAGAGTGGATGGGTTACTTTTTATTATTCGAGAATATGTTGAATACAGTGTTATATGCCCGTGATAAATGGCTTGTAAGTCACTGCTATCGATGATACTATAAATGTCAATATTCAGTTATTTTCATGGTTGGGAATCTGTTTTTGCACTTTTATGATGTGGTAGGAAGTTCTTGATGAGTAATTTATGTGTGTGCCATGCAAAACTGATATTCTACATGCATGCATATAAAGGCGGGAAATTCAATATGGTAAATGCTTGGCTTCACACATTTGTGGAGCTGATTGTGTTAGGTATTGGTTATGTTTAGTTGTGAAGATGCTGCCTGTATGTGGTGTTTCTTGTGACAGATCTAATATGACAACAGAGTGTGTCTTGTCTTCTTGGCCTTTTCCTAGCGTACACTTGCTAGTATATCAAGCTCTTTTTCTTGGCTGGAGGCACATAGAATGGCAGCTAGCTACTAGGTTCATTAAATTCTCTAAACATGATTGCTTACATGCTCTGTTGCATGGTGTGATTTATACAAGGTGGATTCTAAGTGGAGACATGGATCATTTTGAAACTTCAACTCCATCATCGCGCCAACATCTCTTGTGCATTTTTCCTTTTGCTTTCATGTGGTGAAGGGAGCCGGGCCTTTAAAATTCATTTTCACTCTTATTTGCTCATTAAAGCAATCATTCAATTTTCTTATTCCTTTACCCGTGTCAGGTCAATGATGGAGTTGTGCTACCAGATAAAGCTTCTCTTTACTTGACAGCAATCGAGGATGCAGAGTACAAAGATGACAGGATTGAATGTGAGTATATTAGATTATTATTTTAGGTTTTCATGTTCATATGCGTTTGTACTCTTTCAACTAGTTTTTTCTATTGTGGTTCATCACAATTCGACTTCTGTAATCTTATATATAGCCATCTTTTCTCCATGGCATCATCTTACTACAGTTTGGAATAAAGTTTATGGATTTGACATGAGTTGCATAAAAAAGCAAGCTTTGATGGAACCTCTTGTTGACACTGTTGACCAGAAACAAATTGTGACAAATTGCCACCTTCTCAAGGTGAGAAATTCATAATAGAAACATTCTCATGTGTATGTATATATAATTGGTATCTATATATACATGCTTGCTGGAAATTCTTTTGACAATAATGCGTTTGGAATATGTCTGATTTGTTCATTTTGCATTTCTGGTTTCAGACAATGGATATTTCTAAGATGAGTCCTGGGGATGCTTCTTTCACTGCACCTTTCAAGCTTATCGCAGAACGTGATGATTACATCCATGCTCTTGTTGCATATTTTGATGTTTCATTTACCAGATGCAACAAATTGATGGGCTTCTCTACAGGTTTGTATTTCCATTCTTTCCCATAATCTTTCCATGCCTTTGTCCTTTCCATGCATCTGCTTAAGTATGAAATTTTGGTGCAACTAATCTTCTTTTTTTCCTCCAACTTGTGCAAAACAAAAACAAATTGCAGGACCTAAGTCGCGAGTCACACATTGGAAGCAAACAGTCTTATATCTAGAGGATGTGCTCACCATATGTGAAGGGGAGGCAATAACCGGGAGCATGACTGTCGCACCAAACAAGAAGAATCCCCGAGATGTGGATATAATGGTTAAATATTCATTGAGTGGTCGGCGTTGTGTGGTTTCAAGGGTTCAGTTCTATAAGATGCGCTGATTTTGTTGCCAGAGTATTTCATCACTATTAAAAGCTGTAACTCCTCTCTATCACCTTTGTTACCCTGTTGTTGGAGACCTTTATTTGCATGTTACTTTGATTGTTTTTTATTCCTCTGCTCTTCCTCTGCTGGCAATCACCCTTTGTACTTTCATTTCTCTCAAAAGTTGGGAGGAAAAAAATCATAATCAAACAAAGAATCTTGTAAAAATGTTAACCTGCAGGAAATTGAATCTTGAATCTATAAAATGCTTCATTTAGAAAATTGATGCTGTGATGAGAAGGTGCAAAAGCTTAATAAACTCAATCAAACTGTTTTCTTTCATGCTTTCAGGATTGGTCAAGCCTCACAATTTAAAAAGTGACGTGATTGTAGATTTAGTCAAGATTGATCAAAATTTAATCATATTATTAATTAAATTTATAATTGACTGGATATCAAAAGTTGTTTTGGTATTAATTACGAGGTTTTTAGTCCTTTGAAACAACACACTAGATAAATAAACTACTCGAATTTAAATTTTATAAAGATATTAACGCTCCCTTTTTTATTGTAACCACTCAACGAATTTCATTTATTATCATAATTTATACTTCATTTTATGTCTATGCCTTGATTCTCACTTTTATTTCAAGTAAAGTAAGGTTATTTCATAAAAAATATATATTATCGTTTTCCTTTAGTTTAATATAAAAATATATATTATCGTTTTACTGCTTTTAGTGCCCCACTTAAATGGTTTGTCTAGTATCATAGATCTAGCGGCTACGATAATTTCAATCGTTCCGTAACAACCAAATAACTAACCCCGCAGCCCCAATCTGATACATACTCCCCGGCACCAAAATACTGATTAGAGGCGGACGCATCGGAGAGCCGCCTAAAATGACGGCTATTGTGGTGGTTTTTGACTTTGACCGGACGTTAATAGACGGAGACAGCGACAGATGGGTTGTGACGGAGATGGGCCTCTCCGACCTCTTCCATCAACTTCGATCTTCCTTGCCTTGGAATTTCCTTATGGTTTGTTTTACATCTAACTTAAAACTTACCAGTTTCCATTCCGTTTGCTTTTCTTATACTAAAACTAAACAGTTAAATATTTCATTTTTAACGACCATTGCTAGTTAATTGTAGTATTCATTTCCCCACCGTTTGGTTACCGGGAAAAAAATCGATTTATCTCTTAATGAAATGAAAATTTCAGGGAGCATCTTATAAATTTTCTTCCTTCGCTATTTTCAAGGTGTAAATAAGTATGCTGGTTACTAGGAAGAAAGTGGGGGTCGTAGGGTTCTGAAATCGATGCTAATCAGTTAGCTTATTAAAAACTAAAAGATCCTAATTTGTTGTTAAAAGCGGTAAAGGTTTGTATTTTGTGGTTATTGCCTAAAAAAGAGTAGAGGCCTTATTCATTTCATGAACTTAATTGGTCTATGTTAAATCTAATTGTAGGATAGGATGATGAAGGAGCTTCATTCCCGAGGGAAGACTGCTGAGGATATTGCAGAATGCTTGAAAAAGACTCCTCTAAATCCAAGAACTGCTGCCGCCATTAAATCCGCATATGCGCTTGGGTAGTTATCTTGGACATCCTTTTTTTTTTCTTCTTCATGTTTTGTTCTTTGTCAAAGCTTTAAGGTTAATGTTGGTTACATGGTACTGGTACGGAATTTCAGATGCGATTTGATGATACTTAGTGATGCAAATCAGTTTTCATCGAGAAAATTTTGGAGCATCATGGTCTTTCTGGGTTGCTTTTCAAAGATCTATACAAACCCAAGCTTTGTGGATGAAGAAGGAAGGCTCAGGATCTTTCCTTATCATGACTCTACCTTGTCTCCACATGGCTGCAGTCGATGTCCGACTAATTTGTGCAAGGTAAACAGGTTCACTGATTGAGAATATTTATCAAATCATGTGATGATTTCTGATCTATTAGTTTTCAACTTTTTGTTGATTGAACATTTGGTTGATTATCTGGAATATTAGTTTAACTGAGGCTGAAGGATTGTTGGTTCTAGATTTGCATTTTCTAGACATGTAGATTTGTATTGGAAGAAAATATGCTTGTTCTTCCTTGTTTCTAATGCATCTGGATTTGTAAATGTAATGCTTTTTTTGGGTGTTTACCATGAAGTTTATGCACTGTCAGTCTTCTCCTACTCCCCGAAGTAAGCAATGCGCCAATGTTTATGCCTTGACAATTTGCCTTCTGTCTGTATGTTGAATTTTTATTGACTTGGGATCTGGCTGTTTGGGTAAAATATTTTGTTGATTAATTTAAGCAGAACTAATGTCCTAAAATATTTTAAAGTTAGGATTTCATTACAATGTTGGCTAATGCTCAAGAGACATTCTAGTTTAGTTGCTCTGATACTGCTGAATAGTTACTAGATTTATTATCCGAAAATCGAATACCTTGTGTTGCTCTAAAATATTTTTCTTTTGAGTGGTAGATTCTTCGTCGTAAATT
>JAGYYJ010000195.1:0-48161 GCA_019671005.1 Hibiscus mutabilis | reverse complement strand
TTGAAATGAAATTTAAGTTGGATGTTTATAGATGCTTTGCGTTAAAAAGATGAACATGCGATTTTACATTGATACCAAACATATTGATGAGCATAATTGTGTCACATCTCCATCTTTGATTTACAATTAATCATAGGGATTGTCCAAACTAAAAATAAAAATGGAATAATCTTTTCTCATGTTATTGCAGGCAACAAGAATTTGTGCGGACCACCTCTGGAGAAATGTCCGGTGACCAGTCCACCACCATCACCTAGCCCATCGCCAGCCCCCTCCGCCAGCCCCCAACTTCCACCACCCTTGTACAGAAAGACAACATCTGCCCTGCAAATTGCATTGCTGGTGCTATCCATATTGTCACTACTGTCACTCGTTGCAGCAGTCATCTTCATTCTGTGCAAAAGGAAACAAAGGAGTGGGGCATCAAATGAGCCATATGACGAAAACTCCAACAAGTTGCCACCTTCCTATGCCGACCAAGACAAAAGCAAGGATTCAGATTGTGGGGGATGCATGGCGAAGAGGCCGGTCGACCATGCGAAATTGATGTTCTTGAAAGGCGAAGCGGATCGGTTTGACTTGCATGATCTGTTGAGAGCCTCGGCTGAGGTTCTTGGGAGTGGGAATTTCGGAGCTTCGTACAAGGCGGTGCTGATGGATGGAGAGGCTGTGGTGGTGAAGAGGTATAAGCAGATGAACCATGTGGGAAGGGAAGATTTTCATGAGCACATGAGAAGATTGGGAAGGTTGAACCATGAGAACTTGCTACCACTTGAGGCTTATTACTATAGGAAAGAAGAGAAACTGTTGGTTTGCCATTTCATGGAGGATGGCAGCTTGGCCAGTCGTCTTCATGGTAAGTTTGTAGTAGCCTACAATCACTTGGTTCTTTTAACTTGTAATTTTTCCAACTTAATGCCTAAACTTTAATTTGATCCATATTAGTCTCTAAATTTGACATTTTTTTAGTCATTTTAAATGATGTGATACTATAATATCGTATCACATCATCAAAAATATTCAAAATTCAAAGGCCAAAATGGACCAAAAGAAATTCATGAACCATATTTGGGAAAGTTACCAAGTTACTTTGTGGAAAATACTTTGATACACAAGATTGTGTAAATTTTAGTTTATACAAGTCTTTTAATTTTAGAGTTTAGAGATTTAGGTTGTGGGGTGTAGAATTTAAGATTTATTGTTAGAATTTAGAGTTTATGGTTTATGTTTTAGGGTGTTAGGGCTAGGACTTTATGTTTTAGATTTTATAGCTTAAATATGAAGGGTTGTTTAGATTTTATAGTTTATACAAGCCTTTCAATTTTAGGTTTAGAGATTTAGGTTGTGGGGTGTAGAATTTAAGGTTTATTGTTAGAATTTAGAGTTTATAGTTTAAGGTTTATGTTTTAGGGCTAGAGATTTATGTTTTAGATTTTATAGCTTAAATATAAAGGGTTGTGTAAATTTTCTTTCACAACATGTGTATTAAAATATAACCCTTACTTTATCAGGGACAAAGTCAGGATCGAATACTGAGAGAAGCCAAATTAGTGAATTTAAAAATATAATGACTTATTAATTATTTAAACTCAAAATACTGAGACATAACATAATTTGTATAATATCTACCTAAATTACAATTAGACAAAAGAATTTGAAGGTATAGACTCACTTGTCTTTAGTTATATCTTTGTTTGATTAGATACTTAAGAAGTCGGTGTATTTTTAACAAGGTTATAAATAAAATTTTGAATATTAGAATAGTCCCAAAAATTCTCCCTTAATAAACTCTTTTTGTTTAATTAATAAAAGTTAAAAATTCCGTACTTGTAATCATTTAGACTTGTTTTCCTGCAGCCAACCATTCATTAGATAAACCTAGTCTGGATTGGCGAACTCGATTGAAGATCGTAAAGGGTGTGGCCAGAGGTTTAGCTTATCTCTACAACCAACTCCCCAGCCTGGTGGTGCCGCACGGTCATTTGAAATCTTCCAACGTCCTTCTAAACGAGAAATCCGAAGCATTGTTGTGTGATTACGCTTTACGACCGGTGATCAACCAGGACCAAGCCCACACGCACATGATGGCTTACAAATCCCCAGAACACGCCATAAATGGTCGTATCAACAGGAAGACAGACGTGTGGTGCCTGGGAATACTGATTCTAGAAATCTTAACCGGCAAGTTCCCAGAGAACTATCTAACAGCAAGTTACGACAGCAACACGAATTTGGGCACATGGGTGAACGAGATGGTGCGGGACAAGAGGACGAGTGAAGTTTTCGACGTCGAGATGACAGGGAATAAGAACAGCAAGGGCGAAATGATAAATCTTTTGAAGATCGGCTTGAGTTGTTGCGAAGACGATCCCGACACGAGACCGGAGTTGAAGGAAGTGGTACGAGAGATCGGAGAGTTGAAAGATAGAGATGAGTTAGAGTTCTCTTCAACAATGGGGGAAGTGAATGCAGATATATCTGGTACTGGTAGAACGACGGCGGGAGGAGTATTTTCATCCTAATCGTTGAGCAGGCTACAAATTAGTAGACATGGGGGTTCACATTTTTATGTAATGTGGCTTTAGTTCATAGAAATTCTTAAGAAGAAATTGTTACTACTCTTTTTTTTACTATTTTATATTAGTGATTGTCTTTGTCTATCTCAGTTAGTTAATGTAATGTTGAGATCTTAATCTCAATAAAGATTGCATCCGTGCGATTATTGTAGCGACGTTTTTTAGAAAAATCTTTAAAAAAATTATAAGTTCGGCGCTACGGGTAATCCCCAAAAGTCCTTTCTTTGTAATCTTGGTTTAAAGAGATTTTTTTTTTAAATTCTTTTCCTTTGGAAAATCGATAAAAAACTTGGAGTCGCCGCCGACCACTTGGATAAGGTATGCCGGACATCACAAAACCAGAGACTCTATTTGAAAGGGTTCGAGAGTTGGTTACGTGTGGGGAAGGATTAGCACCCCCATCACGCCCGATAACCGGTACCAAAATATTGGTTGCTTTTAATCGAAGGAAATTGTCGGAATTTGAAAAGAATTCAATTCGGCAACCTTAATTGAAAATTAACCTTAATTGAGCGGGCTTTATCAAATTGGTGGGTTCAAATTAATTGGACATTTAATTAATAAGGTTGACGATACACCGGACCATAGGTTAAACCGACATCGAATAAGCCCGACTGCCGTGTTAATTTAGGGTTCGAATCTCGTATGTCGCCTTTATGTATGGTGCAAGCAGTTAAGGAATGATGTAATGGTTTTGTTAAGTTTTAATTCTTTCTCGAGTTGGTAAGGATTAATTCAAATATTTGGTCAATATCCTTTAAGCTCGGACTGTTGCAATCCAAATATCGGAACTAATGAATGCCTCCCCTTTTTTATAATCCGAGTTAATTAATATTTAATCAAACATTCAAGTCACATGAATATCAAAAATAGGAAATGACAAACAAAATGCATAAAAGATAAGCACAAAAGGGCCACCCCAAGACCTAACCTAAAAAGCCCAAATTATTGAAAATAAATTAGTGAATTAGCTGTTAGTGAAGCAATTCTAATATTTAATCCCGAATAAATTAGCCCTGAATGACTAATACCCTAACAAATTAAGGTAATTAATCGGGAATCTAAGCGTCAATCTAGGTCTGAAATTAATTTTAACCTAAGCAATTAAGAAATATTCAATTAATTTAATGAATTTAACATTTACTCTAATGAGCCAAGAACAAATTAAAATTCATTAGATTAATCCGAACCTTAATCCAACTAAAGCTCTAAGAACCCAAATCTAGCATTAACTTAATTAAATTGGGAATCATGCCCTATAAGACGAGTACGCGATTTAAATTAATTGAATTAACCCATTTAATCTAAAGCCACAAAAACCTAGGCCTAAGACTTAAGGCCCAAAACTTAACTAATTAAACACTAGGCCTAAAACACCCAAAGGTCCAAAACTTGACTAACTAAACACTAGGCCTAAACACCCAAAGGCCCAAATTATGAGAGGCTATTTAGTGATCTAATTAATCTAGTCGAGTCTAATATTTAACCCTAGATTGATCAACCTTAAAGATGTGAGCCTCACAATTAACTTAATTAGTTCGAAACCATGCTTCTATGAGACGAACACATGATTCGAAATAATTAAACTAGTCTAAATATAATCTAAGCCCAAAGCTAGGAATTAGGCCCAACAAACACAATGATAAAAAATTTACATTATCTAGCATTCAAAAAGATGACATTCAACATATTAATGCATTTTAAAACCAATTAACCACAAGATTAGTGTTAAAAACATGTTAAACAACATATTGTTAACTGAAAATGGGACTTAATTGAATATAAATAAAATTAAAGGAAAAATTTAAAGGAAATGATAACTTTGCTCGAATCAGTGACCAAATTGAAAGTCATAACAAAAATCTAGGGACCGCAGAAGGGGGTTAAAAAGGTGAAACTTCTTAAGAAGTAAATAAGCCGAGACAGAAAGTTTTAAAACGTGATTTTCCTTTTTTTAAAACGATAAACCCGTATATATTATACATTTTTGCCAAAATTAGAAAAAAATTATTATCCCCCCCAAATCCTCTGAAAGCTTTATGGGTAGGGGATGAACATCGTCGTGGTGTTCATCAGCGTTGCCGCCCTACCCAGAATCTGGCCATATATCCCAAATTTTGTCGTGTTGGCCGCCGTTCGACAGGGGTCGGCAAGCCCAAAAGTTACCAAAACCCCCCATCTTTTTCTCTAAAACTCAGATTCGAGCCCCATTTTTCAAAATCTAAAACTTTTCTTTTGAAAATCCCAAAACAGAACCGTGAGAAACTCTATTTCTTTCTATTCTCTTTAAAGGAGGACCGTAGGGGTAAAGAGGGGCTTCTCCGAGGCCATCTCCACTCCGTTTCACCATTCAAGGCTTATCAACGGGCGGGGAAGGTAGATCGACGCCCAAACGGGAGAACTACGAGGGTAAGAAGACTCACAAAACCTATGCTTCTATGCTTTTCTTTTCTTTTTATGTAAATACTCAAAGTAGAAGTAGTAGAAGAGATTATACCTCTGAAATTTGAGGCCCATTCTGTTTTCTATTGATTCGCTCAATATCCCTCATTCTTGCTTTCTAGCGTTTACATTTGCTTTTAGTTCGACTTTTATAGCCATAATTACATGAAAATCCGAAATGCAGCGAAATTGCATGAATTAATCCTATTGGTTGCCGCTATTTTCTCTGAAATTGTTGTGCATCTCTGTAATTGTCGGCCTGTCCCCTAATTCGTTTTGTTCCCTGACATTTGTGTTATTTGTGTTTTTTTTATTTTCTGCTAATCTCGTCCTTTTGTTGGATGTGCTGCTATGGCCGAACGGTTGGAGGGGGACCAACGTTTCTGCCAGCGTGGTGGTTGTCGCGGAATACAGCAGTTGCCGTGGCGTCGAGGTGGTGTTGGTGTGGCCAGAATGTAGATGGTCACGTGACCTGAAGAAGTGCGGTTGAATTGTACGCGCGCGTGACGATATGAAGAGCCGCACATGCGGCGCGTGGCGATACGAAGAGCCTCTTCCTGCTTTATTATGGATCGTTAGATCTGGCCGGATCTGACGACTGGGAAGGAGCTATGCAGCAACAATGACAAATTAGGGTTTTTTAGTCATTATCAGATTTGGGTTTTGGCTTTATTGGGCCGTGTAAGATATGTATAATAAAATGGACTGAATTTTAATTATATGCAGACTTTTATTTAAATTGGTAATTATATGTATATGAGCTGATAATAAAAACTAACTTGGGTTTTATTTATTAAATTGATTGGTTTATATATATTTCTTTGTATTTTCTGGTTTTAATTATAATGACATAAGATAATAATATATTAACCTTAGTGATAAATATGATAATAATAAGAGGTAATAATAAGATAACATAAAGGAAATGGTATAATAACTCGTATAATAATGATAACACATATGTATACACATATCACTTAATAATTCTTTTTGGGATTTTAAAATAACATGTAATAAGGTAAAGCAATAAAACATACTTCTAGTAATGTTTTTTTTTCTCAAGTAGCAACACACATACAGATATAGTTATAATTAAGACACACACTACTAGTAATACTTTTTGGATTTTAATAACAGTCCATATAAGCCCATTATTATAAAACAAAAATAAATACGGGTTCACCCCAGACAAAATTAGTGATTACAGCTGCCCATCTTTGCTTATACTTGTGGAACAAGAATGAAGCAAATAATATAAACACTAATTTTGGTCTCACTTCCCTGTTAGGAGATTTTAAGCTCCGAGTCCCTCCTATATAGAACCGTTTGCTCTTTTTTCTCCCTATGGCGTGGAGCTATGAGTATCTGTCTCCTTTGCTCCACAGTCTTTGAGCTATGAGTATCTACCTCATTCGTTCTGAAAACTCTGAAACATGAGTATCTGCCTCCTTCGTTCGGTAGTTTTGATATGGTGAGTTCGGAATTCTTCGCCTAAAATCTTTGAGCTTTGAGTATCTGCCTCTTTCGCTCTGAAAACTCTGAAACATGAGTATTTGCCTCATTCGTTCGGTAGTTCTGATATGGTGAGTTCGAAATCCTTCGCCTGAAATCTTATAGCTTTGAGTACCTGCCTCATTCACTCTGAAAACTCTGAACTATGAGTATTTGCCTCCTTCGTTCTAAAAACTCTGAACTATGAGTATCCGCCTCCTTCGTTCGGTAGTTCTAATGTGGCGAGTTCAAAATCCTTAGCCTGAAATATTTGAGCTTTGATGTTTAAATGTCTGTAAAATAGATGCAACATTATGATAGTGTAGGTCAGCATGCTTCTATCTTAGGAATATCTAGCCTACATATGATGTATGTCTGACGGGATTTGATCACTTTTCTCAAAAGCCTTCCCGTCCTCGATCAAACCTTGTTTGACTTCTTCCTTATTTTTCCTTTTTCTTCTTGCTATTTGCAACGAATGGTGCTTTGTCTTATGCTCGAGTGCTACCATTTATGCCCTTCTTCTCATTTCAGCCTTCCGACATCCCCTTATCTCAGAACTCCTCTTCAGTTTCTGTATTGGATTTATTTTTCCCCAAAGTGCCCTTTCAGGTTTTCACTTTGGTTTTCTTCCTCTCCCTTTTTTCTTTTCTTTCTTTTTCTTTTTCTTATTCTTTTCTCTTTTTCTTTTTTTCTTCTCTTTTCTCTCTTTTTCCTTTCTTTTCTTTTTTTCTTTTCGGTCCTCTTTTCAGGTTCTTTTGTCCAAGGACGGTTTTATAATCAAGATGTCTTTACTTTAATGTGGCGATCTTGAAACATGACGTGGCTGGTGACTCGTTTCTCCTTTCTCAACCTAATGAATGAAGTCTCTTTTTGGTTCAGAGAAACCCTTTGTTTTTCATAAACCTATGTCAACCTACTTGGAGGATGCTTATAAAAACATGAAAAATGTATGAAATAGTACTTTTATTAATACCTCAAAATTTTAAAATGATTTAGCAGTCATGGCAAACATAAAAGCGAAGGAGAACAAAGCACAACGTTGCATCCCAATCATTGACTGTATGTATGATGCGAGAGCTCATCAACTGAAATAAATCCCTTGCTAGAAATTCTCTGTTGAGACTTCTTGATTCCCGATAGGGTTCCTTTTCTTGGTGGTCTAAGTGCGGTGATCATCTGAGCTTCCCTATTCGGGTTTTCAACTCAAATTCTCCTTTGGTTTCAATATTCCATTTTATGGTTTTTACCTTGAACCCTCATTTTTTGTTTTTTTTTTGCTTTTGTTTTTTTTCTTTTGATTTTTTATACCCGAAACGCCCTTTTAGGGTTTTCACTCTAGGTATTTTCATTTTGCGAAACGCTCTTCTAGGTTTTCACTCCACTTTTCTTTCTTTTGTTTCTTTCTTTTTCTTTTTCTATTCTTCACGCATAATACTTCCTGACTGAATCCGAATTCACTGAATTGTTCAATACCTTTCCATCCATTTCTTTCAGGATCGAGGCTCCTCCGAAAAAGGTTCTTTTAACAACGTAAGGTCTCTTCCAATTGGGCATCCATTTCCTGCGAGAATCTTTCCGAGTCGGTAGAATTCTCTTAAGTACTAGGTCCCATTCTTGAAATTCTCTCGGGCAAACCTTCTTGTCGTAAGCTCGCATCATCCGTTTTTGGTACATCTGGCCATGACAAAGGGTCTTCAACCTCTTCTACTTAATGAGATTCAATTGGTCGAACCGAGCCTATACCCATTCAGCTTCCTCTAACTTTACCTCATTTAAAATTTGAAGCGACGAAATCTCTACTTCAATAGGTAATACTGCCTCCGTGCCATAAACCAGAGAGTAAGGCGTTGCCCCTGTGGAAGTTCGTACAGACGTGCGATAGGCAAACAAAGCAAACGGTAACTTTTTATGCCAATCTTTGAAGGTGTCAGTAGTCTTTACTATAATCTTTTTAATTTTTTTATTTGCCGCTTCTATCGCTTTATTCATCTTGGGGCAATAGGTGGTGGAGTTATGGTGTATTATTTTGAACTGTTCGCACACCTCGTCCATCATTTTATTGTTCAAGTTGGAAGCATTGTCAGTAATGATCATTTCTGGCAAGCCGTAGCGGTAAATGATTTCTTTCTTTAAAAACTTGCAAATTGTTGCTCTTGTAATACTGGTATAAGATGTTGCTTCTATCCACTTAGTGAAGTAATCGATAAAAACCATAATGAAGCGATGTCCGTTGGATGCCTTGGGATGAATTTGACCAATGACATCTATTCCCCATACAGCGAATGGTCATGGTAAGTTCATGGTGTGCAGAGACAATGGTGGAGAATGGATATTGTCGGCATATATTTGACACTTATGACACTTCTTTGCATAGCTAATACAATCTTCTTTCATGGTTGACCAAAAATATCCATACCTTATGATTTTTCGAGCCATCGAGAAACCATTGGCATGGGTCCCACATAGCCCATCATGTACCTCAGCTAGTATGTTTTTTGCTTCTTGGGTATTGACACACCTTAACATGATTTGTTCCTTACCCTTCCTATATAGAATCTCTCCGTTTAAAACATACCCTGCCGCTATTCTTCTGATGGTTCTCTTATCATTCTCATTAGCTCATTCGGGGTAGGTTTGGAACTTGATGTACTAGAGGATGTCATAGTACCATGGGTTACGACCTGCTTCATCTTCCAAACTACAGCAATGAGCCGGTATCTCAAAAATCTTCATCCAATTGGCTTCATTTCAGCCTCAACACTTGCTTTAAACATTGCAGCTAATGTTGCCAAGGCATACGCCATTTGATTGTATTCTCTCGGAAGGTAAGTGAAGCTGATCCTTTCAAAGCTTTTGATCAACTCTTGGATCAGATCGTAATACTTGACCAACTTTGAGTCCCTTATTTCCCATTCTTTCCGTAATTGATAGATTACCAATGAAGAATCCCCAAAGACCTGAAGTATCTTGATTTTTCTCTCAATGAGTGCATTTAAACCCATAACACAGGCTTCATACTTAGCTATGTTATTTGTACAAAAGAACTCCAATCTATTGGTGAAGGGATAGTAGATGTTTTCTGGGGAAATTAACACTGCCCAATTCCATGGCCTAATGCATTAGATGCCCCATCGAAGTATAGTTTCCACAACTCGTCCTCTAGGGTAGCTTCTTCCTTGGCTGTTATGCATATTAGGTCTTTATCGGGGAAACTAAAGTCCAACGATTCGTTATTGTCTAAAGCACGACTTGCTAAGAAGTCTGCTATGGCGCTCCATTTTATTACCTTCTGACTCATATACAGTATATTGAATTCGGACAATAGCATTTGCCAACGGGCTGGTGCTTCCATCATGAACTTCAAAGGGTCTAGCTTGGATATCAACCACGTGGTGTGATACAACATGTATTGTCTGAGCCTTTTGGTAGCCCATAACAGAGCACAACACAACTTCTGGATTGGCAGGTACAATATTTCACAACCGGTGAATTTCTTGCTCAGATAGTAAATTGCATTTTTTTTCTTCCCGGACTCATCATGTTGTCCCAAAACACAACCCATTGAGTTTTCAAAAACTGTTAGATACAAGATCAATGGCCTTCATGGTACCGGTGCTGCTAGAATTAGAGCATTAGTCAAGTATCTCTTGATCTTATCCAGAGCCTCCTGACACTCTTCATTCCACACTCATAGATTATTCTTTCGGAGCAATCTAAAGACCGGATCACACTTGTCAGTCAACTGAGAGATAAATCGAGATATATAATTTAACCTCCCCAAGAAACCCTGAACTTCTTTTTAGGTTTGAGGAGGCGGAAGATTTTGAATCGCTTTCACCTTATTCGGGTCAATCTCAATCACTCTTCGACTAACCACAAAGCCTATGAGTTTACCGGACATGACAACGAAAGTGTATTTTGCCGAATTGAGTTTCAACTGGTACTTTCTTAGCCTCTAGAAAAGCTTCCTCAAATCTTTGATATGCTCCTCCTCCATTCGGGATTTGGCGATCATATCATCTACATATACCTCGATCTCCTTTGTGCATCATGTCATGGAAAAGGGTTACCATAGCCCTTTGGTAGGTTGCCCCAGCATTCTTCAATCCGAAGGGCATCACTTTATAACAGAATATCCCTCACATGGTCACGAACGTAGTTTTTTCCATGTTGTCCGGATGTATTTTGATTTGGTTGTACCCCGAGAAACCATCCATGAAAGAGAACCAAGAATGTCCCGCGGTGTTGTCGACCAAAGTATCAATATGAGGTAGAGGGAAATTGTCTTTGGGACTTACCTTATTAAGGTCTCTGTAATCTACATACATACGGACCTTCCCATCTTTTTTGGGAATAAGGTCTATGTTCGCCACCCACTCTGAGTATTTAGAAACTCCTAGGAAATCGACATCGTATTGTTTCTTCACTTCATCCCAAATCTTCAATAACATTTCTGGTCTCATCTTTTTGAGTTTTTGCTGAACCAATTTATATTTTGTCTTGATCGGTAGCTTGTGCACAACAATATCTGTGTCCAGACCTGGCATGTTCTGATAGGTCCATGCAAAAATATCGTTGAATTTTGAAAACAACTCAACTAATTCACGCCGGGTCTCAGTCGAGAGGATAATACCAATCTTTACTTATTTTCTTTCCTCTTTCGTCCCCATATTGAGGATTTCTAATTCTTGTTGTTGAGGAAAAAATTGTTTATCTTCACTTTCCATTATTCGGAGTAGCTCATCTGGGATCTCTGCTTCTATCTCATCATCTCCTTCCTCGACTTCCGCCAAACACGAGGGTCGCTTAAAATCTATCTCAGAGTGAGACTCGGAACCATTCATACAGTCAATGATAGAGACCCTAAAATAATTTGAACGAATATGTATCGGGACAGGAAAAAATATTTTTTATGGGTTAATGAAACAAATATAGTAATAAAGAATAATGAATGTAACGAATGAATGTAAAACAAAATGTTTGCCATTTGAGAAAAGCAGAAATCATCATTTTATTGAATTAAAAAGTAAGTAGATTAACATAGGATCCCTATTGTTCGCGGGCAAAAGCGAATAGGGTTGGTTCTGAGCATTACTCTGATCTTGACCTAAAAACTACTAGCAGATCCTTAATAGTCCAATTGCTGAGTGTTTCCCCTGGGAGGTAAGGACAGATTTCAACCAAGTATTTGTCACTCTTTTCCTCATTGGCTATCATGTTGACACTCATTCCCTCTAGCGCCTCACTGAACCTTTCTTCCGTGCTAAGTTTGGTGCTTTCTAGACCGGCTTCGTATATCTTCTCCTCCACATTGATTATTCTCCCAAACATAAAAATATTCTTTAAATGGGGGAAAGTCATTGGTTCCTATGGGATGTCCTCTCCCCTGAATCTGGCATTCATTTTTCTTATCTCTTCTTCCATTCTAGCTTTCTCTGGTGAAAATTGGGTTTATGGCCGTGCCCGAACAGATCATTCTTGCCAATAACGCTTCTAGCATGCAAGCATCCTTGCAAACTCCTTCCTAGCCCTTTACCCTTCTTGGCTCCTCGTCCTAAGGTCTGCCAGACTGTCATCTTGGTACAATTTGACATTCTGGGGCGTGGGATCTTGCTTTATTCTGCCACGAAAGTAGCATTCACGAACTCCAAGGCCCTAAAGGAGCACTCAACAGCCTTTTCGTCAGTTTGGACATAAAGAGCATCGGTAGTCACGGAAGCAATAATGTCTTGCTCAGACCCCACACTCACCAACTTCCTCTCAATAACAAATTTCAATTTTTGGTGCAGGGATGAAGGTACAGCTCCGGCCGAGTGAATCCACGGCCTCCCAAGTAGACAGTTGTAAGTGGGTCGGATGTCCATTACCAAAAATTTGATAACGTGCTCCGTTGGACCAATCAGCAATGGTATCTCTATCTTCCCGATAACATCCCTCATGGTCCCGTCAAATGCCCTAACGGAGTTCTGACATGGTTTCATGTGTGAATTATCCATTGGGAGCCTTTGCAAGGTCGTCATAAGTAAAACATTTAAGGTGAACCCATTGTCGATGAGCACCCCTAGTAAGATATGACCCTTGCAGTGGGTGGTGATGTTCAAGGCCTTTGTTGATCCCCTACCTCCCTCGGGAATCTCGTCGTCAGTGAAAGTGATGTAGTTATCTGCAGTAATGTTGCTCACTGTTCTGTCTAACTTATTCACTGAGATATCGTCCAGAACAAACGTATGATTTAGTACTTTTAACAATGTGTCGCGATGTTTTTCTGAACTCAACAGCAACTCAAGTACTAAAATTTGTGCTTGCTATTTTTTAAGCTGCTCAACAATGCTGTATTCGCTGTGCTTTAGGAACCTCAAGAATTCCTGAGCTTGACTCTCTGTCATTGACTCATAAATTCTAGGGGAGGTTCCTCTCCGAAAATCTTTTCGGGTTCGACGGTTACTACATTATTTTTGTCTCTCAGTTCTTCTGATGCCATTGCCGTTTCTGGTGAATAGCAACTGCCACTTTGGTAAAATGCCCTACTTCATTTACCACTTCGACTCTTGGTTCCACCGGGCTCTCTTCCTTTGAGGGTCCTTCATTTACCACTTCGGCACTTGGTAAAATGCCCTACTTCATTTACCATTTCGATGCTTGGTAAAATGCCCTTTGTATTTCTGGCATCCCTCGTATAGAAACGTGTGCACCATTGTTCCACGGGACGTTTCGAGTATCCTTAAACGGAAAGGGAGTCAGAGTCAAAATCTGTATCTTAGGAGTTACTTTAGAACTCTCATCTTGGGCTGAGCTTTCGAGCTTTGGCCTGAGCGATATAATAAAAGGTTTATCCATCCCATACTTGATCTTAGAGGTATCTGACGTGCATACATCTGATTCCTTCCTCTCTTCGTCTTTCTTAAAGAATTCAATTTCCTTGTTGTCTATCATTCTCTGAATCATCTGCTTGAACCCCTCGCAACACTGAATGTCATGTCCTTCCTCTTGGTGGAACTCACAATACAGTTCGCTTCCTTGTTATACGATCTCCATACTCCGGTTGATGAGGCGCGCCATACACAACTGCTGAAACACCCATCTCAAAGGGGATTTGACCTCGAACACGCTCGTCTTGGCTCTCCTGATATACTCCTCTTCGATTGCTTTTACGCCACGGCCTTCGTGGCTTGGTAACGGGTTAGTAGCTACATTCGGTTCGTCTAACTGTAACACCTTAGAATTTATCATGTTTTGTACGAACTTTTTAAATGCAACGCAATTCTCGATCAAGTGTCCCAGAACACCGTCGTGATATTTACAGTTCACCTTTTTATCGTACCACGCCAGGAATAGTGGTTTAAAAGGAGTGACATAATAAGGCCAGACCAAATCAGCTTTATGCAGTTACGAGTATAGCTCAGCATATGATAATGGGAGTGGGGTAAATGACATCTTCTCATTTTCCCTCTTCGGGGCCCTGGTTTCCTTCTTGTTTGAGCCCTACCCCTCTCCGGCTCGTGGTGGTGAAATGGTGAAACTCTTTGGAGCTACGTAGGTGCTTGCATTGTTCACCTCGTTATCTCTTTTCTTGTAATTCTTATACGTATTCTCCCCACTATCGATCCTTTCACTTTTTATTGCTACTTCAATCGATTCTCCGATCCTTACCATATCAGCAAAGTTCTAGGTAGTGTTGTTTATCAAATGATCAAACAACGTTCCCCTTAAAGTATTGACAAACATGAGTGTGATCTCGTGTTCGAAAATCAGTGGCTGGATTTGAGCGACCACGTCACACCATCTCTGGGCATACTTACGTAAATTCTCATTTGTCTTCTGTTCCATCCATTCTAGCATAATTCGTCTGGGGATCATGTCTATTACATGCTTGTAATGCTCTATGAAGGCCTTCCTCAAGTCTTTCCATGACTTGATATTTGTTCGGCTGAGCATAGTGTACCACCGGGTTGCAGACCCAGTCAAACTTTCCTGGAAGCAGTGGATAAGTAACTTCTCATCTTTCACGAAAACAACCATTTTTCTGCAGTACATGATAATATGTGCTGATGGGCAAGTGGTCCCGTCATACTTGATGAAGTCTGGCACCTTAAATTTGGGTGGGAGAATCAAATCAGCCACTAAACTCAAATCGCTTGCATCGCTTTCATGTTTGTCAGCCTCTTGGATAACCTTTAGCCTTTCCTCGAGCATATGAAACTGCTCATCATACTTCTTCTCCATATCGGCCCTAATTCTTTTCTCTACTTAATCCATCATGCTCAGGTCTGACACTTTATTCTCGTATCCTCTTCCCAAATCAATGGGTTGATTTGTCTGAGCTCCCCCGTGGTGACTCGCTGATGCCCCAATAGCAGGGTCAGTGGAAACTCCTACGAGATTAATATAAACCCTTTTCCTGGGTTCTAGCATATCCGGTTGCACCTTTGCATGAGACAAAACACCCTCATGCTCGTCAAGACTAGGGCTGTCGATGGAGATTCCCTCATTACCCTTCATCTTTACTAATAAACTGGTTATGTGAGTGATAACGACATCTTGTGACTGAGCTATCTGGTCCCTGATATCTTGGCCAATCCCGCCCAAATGCGTTTCGAGGTCTTTTTTCCCTTGTTTTACCTTGGCTAGTATATCCTCTATGGTTCGAGACTGTAACCGGGTTCCGTATTGGTGCGGAATGATTAAATTTTTTAAGAATTAAAATAATTTCTCTATCTCTCTGAAATGAAAAATCTTTTAGTTAATTTTGGTATTTAAATGAAGTATGCAAATAAATGTATGATGCATGGATGCAAAGAGCGATACTGAATTCAGTAAATATCATCGTTAAACAACTTTCATTGATTGGAACATTGTCCTATTACAATAACTTAGAGGAAGCTAACTACACATATGATTTCAAGGTAGTGTCGAGGTCGATAATCTCCCTCAAAATCCACACAATCCTCTCTTCATGCCAATTCTTGCTCCTGCCTCCAACTTGTGTAGGCGGCAAAGTGCAATTGTTCCAAACTCAGAGTCGGGCGTACTTGAATTGCCCTCTCATGCTTGCTACATGGTCCTTGAGTTGTTGAACCTCGGCTTCCAACTCTTCAACACGTGTTATCAAAGCTTGATTTTTTGAGTTGCTGGCCTTCAACTTGCTAGTCGAGCCCTTGTGCTTGAAAAGAGACTTTTCTAGACATTTCATTTGGTCTCTCAAGGCTCTATTTTGGTGTTGTTCCTTCTCAATCTGTTTTGAATGGGAGGTTCACAGATTCTTCATTTCTTGGGTCAAAGCGAGCACTTGATCTTTGCGCTTGCGAAACATCCTTTTATAGTTCTCAGCTTGTGGTTTTTCTTCTCTAAGTCGATGCTCCAACTTCTCACTCGGCCCTCCTTCTGCGACTCTCTTGCTTCTATTTAACCTCTTGAGCTGCCGAATCTCCTCTTTTTCTAGCTTGAGTTCAAGTTCTAGCTCATCTCTCTTCTTTTGTAGGTCTATGATTACTCATTCGAACTGTGTTTTTTCTAACTCGAAGTCAAACTTCTTCTGATGAGCTTTCTCCTCAAGCTTGAGGTACTCCTCCCGCTCTTCTCCAAGCTGTTTCCTCATTAGATCGGCTTCGGTGAGGAGCATGGCCAATCTTTATTCTAAAGATTTCTTACCATCGGAGGCTACACATGGAACATTGTCGTTGACACAGTTGAATCGCCACGCCTCATATTAAAGAGTAACCATATATGGAGCATTCATGATCCTAACCCGTCTTACGTTATTCTAGGCTGAAGAAGTGTTTTATACCATTGCTTTATAGCCTTTCTCCTTTGCGTAGTCCATATTAAACTCATTTAGCCATTTGGTGGCTGGCACGAACTATTTTGACCCATATTGCCTTATGACTAACATGGGTGCGTAGGCAGTATGCCCCCAAAGGCCAAGCAATGTACCCACGAATACTCCCTGCATCTGTAGAGAACATTCTTCACCAACAGCCACGATGCCCTCCAAACTATATCTTATTCTTTTAGGTTCTAGAGAACGTCCTGCCATACCTCCTCAGATCTACGGGTTGGCCAATCATTCTTTCGTAAGAACTCTTCCAAGGGTGAGAACTTACCATCGTAGAGGGGTCTGGAGAAACTAGGATTGGTCCAAAGGTGACTGTAAAACCAAACTGTCAAAAATTATGAACATCCCTGGAAATGTCCTCCTCCATTCTCCCGACAGAACCTCAAGGATGGGAATGTTTCATCTAGAATAACAGGTACTGAATTGGTCCCACTACTCAAACGTTCAAAAAGATCCAAGACTGACGGGTCAATGAGGCCTAAAGATCGAGGGAATAATACTAACCCATAAATAAAACATGTGAATAGGTTCCGCTGAACTCGACCCACAGGGCGTACAGAAGCCAAAGCCAGGATTCCTTCCAATTTAAAATACTTCTTACTATTCCAGGTTGTGACCTGCTGCTCAACCCAAGACAATAATGTACCTGATATCCTAACAAGCTTGCCTCGAAAAGCTTTGTTCTTACTCGGCTTAGAATACACCGATCTATATTAATCCTTTTGCAGTTTAAGAGATCTCGGTATTCCTCGATTGTAGGAGTGATAGTGAAGTTACCAATTGTTAAAAAACTGTAGGCGGAGTTCCAAAAACCCACCAAATTTTGTAGTAGCGCTTGGTCCACTAGAACCTCCATCAGATATGCGATGTCACCGTACTCTTCTCTAAAAATGCTCATTGTTTCGAAATCCCAACTGTTCCATACTGACTTTAAATTAGATACATCATTAAATAGGGTGTTCATGAATGTCGTGGCTAACATGGCTGATCTGAATCCTTCGATAATACTATCTCCCTCATGTAACTATTCCCCTTCTGACCATATCTGAACGTCAGAATTTTTCTTATCACTGCTGCGAACTAAGTCCCCCATCAATCCAGTTTTTAATTTCAAACTATTTCCAGACTCAGTGTGCTCTTCATGACTATGACATAATATGCGAAATAAAGATAAAAGAACATGACACAAGGGAAAATGTTAGTCATGAGGTGAAAAATAAACTTGCAAACAAAATTAGGTAAAATTAAATAAATTAAGCGAAAGGCAATCATATAAAAGAAAACCCTAATCACAAGAAATCTAATTCACTATGGTTATCCGTATGGCTCTAACGGGGTGAACTTCTTAAATTCACACACATGGGTTCGGTTCTAATTGGGGTACCCGATCCTATCTTATCACCTACTAAGGTAACAAGAGTTCCAATTCTGGCTCATTACAAGCTTGCGAATTGGTTTCAGTTCGAGGGAAAGCACAACCTAATGACGTAGAGGGCTGCTCACGTGTCAAGAGGTGTGGATTTCGGGAGCAAATTGCCGACCAGTGGAAGGCTGCTCACGTGGGTATGTGGCGTTTCACTCCCACTTAAGGGATGAAGCTTGGGTGTAGAGCTTGATGAGATGGTGCAACATATGTCGGTGATTCATTAGAAATTAAATGAAAAATTAATTCAAAGGCCATCAATTATCAAAGCCCGTTCAATCGTAGTTACATTTTCGCGAAAGGTTCAACTTTACTGAATTCAATTGAAATCTTGACAATTTTCCATCATTAATAAGCAACAAATATCTTATTTGGCCTAACTCTCTTTAAAAACAAAATTGGTCCCCAGCGGAGTCGCCAAGCTGTAACGACGTTCTTTGGAAAAACCTTTAGAAAAATTATAAGTTCGGCGCTGCGGTTTATCCCCAAAAGTCATTTCTTTGTAATCTTGGTTTAAAGGGATTTCTTTTAAAAATTATTTTTCTTTGGAAAATCGATAAAAACTTGGAGTCACCACCGACCACTTGGATAAGGTAGGCCGGACACCATAAAACTAGAGACTCTATTCGAAAGGGTTCGGGAGTTGGTTACGTGTGGGGAAGGATTAGCACCCCCATCACGCCCGATAACCGGTACCAAAATATTCATTGCTTTTAATCGAATGAAATTGTCAGAATTTGAAAAGAATTCAATTCTACAACCTTAATTGAAAGTTAACTTTAATTGAACAGGCTTTATCAGATTGGTGGGTTCAAATTAATTGGACATTTAATTAATAAGGTTGACGATACACCGGACCATAGATTAAACCAACATTGAATAAGCTTGACTGCCGTGTTAATTTAGAGTTCGAATCCCGTATGTCACCTTTATGTATGGTGCAAGCAGTTAATGAATGATGTAATGGTTTTGTTAAGTTTTAATTCTTTCTCGAGTTGGTAAGGATTAATTCAAATATTTGGTCAACATCCTTTAAGCTCGGACTGTTGCAATCCAAATATCGGAACTAATGAATACCCCTTTTTTATAATCCGAGTTAATTAATATGTAATCAAACATTCAAGTCACATGAATGACAAAAATAGGAAATGACAAACAAAACGCATAAAAGATAAGCACAAAAGGGCCACCCCAAGACCTAACCTAAAAACCCCAAATTATTGAAAATCAATTAGTGAATTAGCTGTTAATTAAGCAATTCTAATATTTAATCCCGAATAAATTAGCCTTGAATGACTAAGACCCTAACAAATTAAGGCAAATAATCAGGAATCTAAGCGTCAATCTAGGTTTGAAATTAATTTTAACCTAAGCCATTAAGAAACGTTCAAATAATTTAATGAATTTAATATTTACTTTAATGAGCCAAGAGCAAATTAAAATTCATTAGATTAATTCGAACCTTAATCCAACTAAAGCTCTAAGAACCCAAATCTAGCATTAACTTAATTAATTTGGGAATCACGCCTCTATAAGACGAGTACGCGATTTAAATTAATTGAATTAACCAATTTAATCTAAAGCCCCAAAAACCTAGGCCTAAGAATTAAGGCCCAAAACTTAACTAATTAAACACTAGGCCTAAAACACCCTAAGGCCCAAAACTTGACTAACTAAACACTAGGCCTAAAACACCCAAAGGCCCAAATTATGAGATGCTATTTAGTGATCTAACTAATCTAGGTGGGTCTAATATTTAACCCTAGATTGATCAACCTTAAAGATGTGAGCCTCACAATTAACTTAATTAGTTCGAAACCATGCTTCTATAAGACGAACACATGATTCGAAATAATTAAACTAGTCCAAATATAATCTAATCCCAAAGCTAGGAAGTAGGCCCAACAAACACAAAGATAAAAAATTTACATTATCTAGCGTTCAAAAAGATGACATTCAACATATTGATGCATTTTAAAACCAATCAACCACAAGATTAGTGTTAAAAAAACATGTTATACAACATATTGTGAACTAAAATTGGGACTTAATTGAATATAAATAAAATTAAAGGACAAATTTAAAGGAAATGATAACTTTGCTCGAATCAGTGACCAAATTGAAAGCCATAACAAAAATCCAGAGACCGCGGAAGGGATTTAAAAAGGCGAAACTCCTTAAGAAGTAAATAAGCTGGGACGGAAGGTTTTAAAATGTGATTTTCCCTTTTTTAAAATGATAAACCCATATATATTATATGTTTTTGCCAAAATTAGAAAAAAATTATTATCCCCCAAAATCCTCTGAAAGCTTTCTGGGCCGGGGATGAACACTGCCGTGGTGTTCATCAGCACCGCCGCCCTGCCCGAAATCCGACCGTATATCCCAGATTTCGGCGGATTTGCCACCGTGTCGGCGACTTTGCCACCGTGTCGGCTGCCGTTTGACGGTGGTCGGCGAGCCCAAAAGTTACCAAAAAACCCTATCTTTTACTCTAAAACTCAGATCTGGGCCCCCTTTTTCAAAATCTGAAACTTTTCTTTTGAAAATCCCCAAAAACAGAACCGTGAGAAACCTTATTTCTTTCTATTCTCTTTAAAGAAGGACCGTCCGGGTAAATGGGGGCTTCTCCGAGGCCATCTCCACTCCGTTTCACCATTCAAGGCTTATCAACGGGCGGGGAAGGCAGATCGACGCACAAATAGGAGAAACTACGAGGGTAAGAAGACTCACAGAACCTAAGCTTCTATGCTTTTCTTTTTTTATGTAAATACTCGAAGTAAAAGTAGCAGCAGAAGAGATTATACCTCTGAAATTTGAGGCCAATTATGTTCTCTATTGATTCGCTCAATATCCCCATTCTTGCTTTCTAGCGTTTACATTTGCTTTTAGTTTGGCTTTTATATCCAGAATTACATGAAAATCCGAAATTAAGGGAAATTACATGAATTAATCCTATTGGTTGATGTTATTTTCTCTGAAATTGTTGTGCATCTCTGGAATTGCCAGCCTGTCCCCTAATTCGTTTTGATCCCTGGCATTTGTGTTATTTGCGTTTTTTTTTTCTGCTAATCCCATCATTTTTGTTGGATGTGCTACCGTGGCCGAGTGTTTGGAGGGGGGACCAGTGTTTCTGCCAGCGTGGTGGTTGTCGCGGAGTGCAGCAGCTGCCGTGGCGTAGATGTGGCCAGAATGCATACGGTCACGGGACCTGAAGAGGCGCGGTTGAATTGCACGCGCGCGCGGCGATATAAAGAGCCGCGCGTGGCGATATGAAGAGCCTCTTCCTGCTTCATCATGGACCATTAGATCTGGCCGGATCTAACGGCTGGGAAGGAGCTGCGCAACAACAATGAGAAATTAGGGTTTTTTAGTCATTATCAGGTCTGGGTTTTGGCTTTGTTGGGCCGTGTGAGATATGTATAATAAAATGGACTGAATTTTAATTATATGTGGGCTTTTATTTAGATTGATAACTATATGTATATGGGCTGATGATAAAAACTAACTTGGGTTTTATTTATTAAATTGATTGGTTTATATATATTTCTTTTTATTTTCTGGTTTTAATTATGATGACATAACATAAGATAATAATATATTAACCTTAGTGATAAATATGATAATAATAAGAGGTAATAATAAGATAACATAAAGGAAATGGTATACTAACACGTATAATAACGATAACACATATGTATACACATATCACTTAATAATTCTTTTTGGGATTTTAAAATAACATGTAATAAGGTAAAGCAATAAAACATACTTCTAGTAATGTTTTTTTCTCAAGTAGCAACACACATACATATATAGTTATAATTAAGACACACACTATTAGTAATCTTTTTGGATTTTAATAACAGTCCATATAAGCTCATTATTATAAAACGAAAATAAATGCATGTTCACCCCGGACAAAATTAGTAATTACAATTATTAATTAGTTTTTTCTAATATATTGGTGTGATTGAGTAAGCATATTTGACCGGTTGATCACTGTTCATATTTAATTCCTCGTATTCCCTTAGGTCATGATAGATTAATAGTTAAAAGAAAGGTTTTCGATACTCTTGATCAAACCCAAAAGGAACAAAAATCCTCTACCCTTAAGCATGTCTCCTTCTATGCCCTACATTAAAAAATACTAAAAAATTTAATTTTAAACCTTAACACTAAATTTCTGATCTTAAACCCTAACCTTTACACTCTAAAAAATATATCATACCCTTAATTTCCTAAACCTAACCATAAAAACTTATTATTTTAAAATATGGCACTAAAAGAAGCATAATAGACGATTTCCATCTTAAAAATATAAGTTAGTGCTCTTTGAATTTTTTTACAAATATTATGTACTCTTTGATATGATCTTAAAAGTCGGAAGATTTTCATTCCTTTGGTTTTCCTCCTTAAAAAAAAGGAAGGCTTAGGTGTCAAAGTTCTTAGAATTTTGAAAAAACTTCAATTAAACTTCTAAATATATTTTACATTTAATTAAGTTTTTAAACTAATCAATAAGCCATTTGACTAATTTTAATATCAATTTTTGACGATTTTTCTTAATATATTATTATCACGTGACACATTTATAATTTTTTTAAAAATTATTTTTATAAGTTTTTTTAAAAAATTTATAACTTTTGAAGAATCTTTTAAATAAAAAATTGAAATTGCCAAATGACAATATTGTAACATGACACGTTGCACAAATTCAGTTTAATAAATAAAACCCAAGTTAGTTTTTTCCCAAAAGACTTAATTGGGTATAAAAAATGTCAAAAGACTTAATTAATTTTTCCCAAAAGGTCAAAGACTTATGATACCTTAAACCAAGAAAAATATAACTCATTTTGCATGAAGTGCATTTCTCATTTTCAAAATCGGAGCATTTCTTCTTTGTTAATTTGTTACTATGATATAAATAAAATAATTAAAAAATTATTCTGATATAGATAAAAAAAAATATGATACACTTAAAGTGCTACAATTGTATACTAATTAAAATTAAAATTAACAGTATAAATAATATTCATTAATTTGATATTTACTATCATATAGCATTTATAAGAAAATAATCGACAAAAAAGTATAAAGATTGTTTGCACTAATAAGTTATAATATCTCACAAAGAAATGAGCATTGGAGTAGTGGTTCTCTTTCTATTAAGTCATACCGTTATATTTTGATTCACAACTATTTTATAAAATTTAAAACTTAAATTTTAATACCCTAAAACCTAAACTTTAAATTTTAAACTCTAAATTTTAATCATAAACTTTAAATTTTACATTATAAACTCAAACTTAAAACTTAAGCCCTAAAATTAAAAAGCTTGTGTATCAAAATATTTTTTAATTTATATTCTAAATCTAATGGCAATGGCACAGAGAGATAGATTAATACGAGGCCGTTATGATTTTTTTAATTTTTAAATGAAATATTGATTCTATGTTTGATCTACGTTATATCATTACAAGCGGAGTAGTAAAAAATCGTTTGATAAAAAATATTTTGTTTTAGAAGTTTGTTTCGTTTATAATTTGAAAGAAGAATACATTCAAAAAAAATGAAAGAACATACAAAGGGAAAATATATGATACACCATCGCCCTAATTTAGGGTTTATAGTTTAGGGGTTTATAATTTAGAATACGTGGATAAAATTTAGGGTTTAGGGTTTAGGTTTTAGGGTGATATGGTAGGAATTTAAGTTTTTACCTATAACCCCTAAATTCTAACCATAAACTCTAAATTCAAACCACAATCCTTAAATTTTAAGCGCATAAACCTAAACTATGAACTCTAAACTAAATCTCTAACCTCTAAAATTAAGACGCTTGTGGAAAAAAATGTTTTTACCGCCAATGTATGATATAATTACCCCTATACATATATATTAATAATAATAATATAATAATTTTTTTTACTTGATGTTAATTGTTTTTAAATTTTGTATTTTATTTTGATAAAATAGTTTCATTTGATAACTTTTAAGTATTATTTAGTAAAATTTTAAAGTATTTTTTATAAAAATTTCTTAAAAATCTTGAGTAAATAAAATATAATTAATAATTTATATGTAATATTTTTAAGTATAAAATGCTTATTTTTATATTATAAAATATCTAAAAATAATTATAAATTAAATAAAAAATTTAAAATCAATTCAGTTCGATTAACCATAATTTTTAATCTTTCGAATCATAAATCGTCCAAACATTCCGGTTAGGTTCAGTTTTTGGTTTGGCATGCTCAGCCTACTAACGAACGTTAAGTACAAGGGCTAAAATGCGACGAAAGAAAACTTTAAGGGACAAACTAGGCAAAACAAAATTTAAGGTGCAAAGTGGGAAAACTGTGTATTAAGCCTTTGAAAAAGAATGTACTAAACATAACACACAACCAGTAGCCCTATCTGGTTACCTCAACCCATTCGGCTAATCTACAAAAATTAGAATAAAAAAAACTGCAAGAAAAAAAGTGTAATTCAATTACCCCAACTCAGCCGGTTAGCTAATCTGTTTTCGCTGCACTGTTGCCATATTCCGGTAAGCTGCTTTTCCTCTCATTTTCTCTTCCAGGTTTCTGCTTCATTTGCCGTGTACTACTTGTTTTTATTCAAAGAATAAGAAAAATTAGCCTTTTAACTTGCTCTTCTGGGAAACTAGTGAACACTTCCAGCAAATAGTTGTTGCTTATAGCTAATGTGAAAAGCCTTGATTTTTTTTTTTGTAAATGTTGATTACTTGATTTCACAGATTATATAGCTTGCTTCTTGTTTATGGTCTTCTTTTTAATGGAGATGTTGTTCTTTTCAGCTTTGTTTTTTCAGTGTGAATTCCGCCATTTATGCTTCCATGTCCACCAAATCCTTCTCCATTCACTGGAGTTTAAAATCCCTATTTCCAAACACCTGTTTTCTCCCTTTTCTTCGCAGATGCTCTCCGAATGCTCTCCCCCTCTCGTTTCTTCACTACCCAAGAATCCATTATCCAAAGCCATGCCTTCCTCAACCCCCATTGGCTCAATCCCATCCCTGTAATCAAACTCCCCATGATCTAGCACAAGCCAGGGAGTCCATTGCAGAGTACCTCCAACAACTGGGGCTTTCTTTGGAGGAATCCATTTCTATAGCTTCTAATTCCCCCAAGTACACCCAAATGCTGGTGGATGGTGTCAAGGAATTGGAGGAATGGAATGCTTGGAATAATGTTGAAGGGGATAATTTGGGGTTTAAGGAAATGGTCATTTATATCGCCAAGGAGAAGGGTGATAAAGGGAAGGTTGCCTTTTTGGAGAGTGTGGGTTTGCCTCTCTCTTCTGCCATGAGCATTGCACGTTATTTAACCTCAGAATCTCTGCCCAGTATAATTCGGAAGGTTAGTGAGAAAGCTCATTAAGTTTATGTATATCTGTTTTCAAGCTCACCTTTTGGTTTGTTGTGCAATAATGCATTCTGGTTATCTTTCTTTTGAAAGCTACTAGAATTTATGAAATACTAAATGTGAAATTATGTTTCATAGGCATTATTTGAATCATGCTTGTCCTTTATGAAGTAATTTGGCCTCAAAAATAAAAAGTGGAGAGCTTTAGAAATGAGGAGTTTGAAGAAGCAGCCAGAACATCACTCTAATTTTTTCACATTGAGATGCAAGTTGACAAAGTCAAATTGTGAATAATGACACCATCATGCCTTACCAGTATACAGGAATTTTATGGGTCTCATATTGTAGGAACTGATGGATATTTTTCAATTTGGACGATATTTAAGATACATACCTCTTGATTTCATAAAGTTATCCTATGATTTGTGGCGTGAGTGTTCCTAGCTCTTTCATCTTTTGGTTGTTAGTTCAATACCCCATATTAGTGTCATTACTTAGAAAATTTTCCTGCATAATTGTTGCATCAGTCTTCTTGGTTATTTCTATAAGCACTGTATTTAAGAAGGCATATGCCTAGAAAAAAGCTTGAATTTTTTCTTTTGTATTAACCCTAAAGTAAGAATTAGACCATTTTTTTTTTGTTTGTGAGGGCTTGCTTAGTAGTGGGTGTGCGTTAGTATTTGACCTACTATATGAACAAGCTGTTGTCATACTTTTCAAGTTTTACTTTAAGCTGACATCTAGTTGTACTCTTGCATTCTGACATGCTTATTCTTCAGTTCATCATCTAGTTGTACTCTTGCATTCTGACATGTTTGTCCTTCAGTTCATCGTCATTTAGAAGTCTGTTTATCGATGGAATGATTGAAATGTATATAACCTGTTACAGAACAGGATTTTTGGTTATTAGATTTGACATGTCTAACCTACTGCTTTTTTTTTTTTTTTTGTTTAAAATATTTTACAAATGGTTCACCTTTTGGGTGGCAAGCCATGGTCTAATGAATTGGTAGGCACAATATGAATTCATTTAGATATTGGCCATAACTTTGTTCTTTTGGTAATCCTCCCTAATGATTTTTTTGTAGAATACGTGCATGTTCCTGAATCGTAGCTTGGTGATAAGTTAAAAAGAACTTTTGTTTTAATACAATGCTCCTTGTTTGTGTTTTTAAGCTCTTATAAATGTATCTTGTTGATATAGGAGTATTTTAAAATTATAGCTTTTTGCTAATATGATCAAGAAACAATAATGTGATACTATCTTGCTTCAAATGAGTTCTGCTCTTTGTAAATTGACTGAAATTAGTTCTTCATCTAAATTTGTTTCCTGGAGTCATTACTTATTTTGGATTTGGCTTTAGGTTAAGTATATGAAGGAAATAATCTTTTCTGTCAGTGATGGTAAAGGGCTTATTGGGAAAAATGCTCGTCGAATGATGATGCACTTGTCAATTCCTTCTGATGAAGATGTGCATCAGACATTATCCTTCTTTGAGAAGGTGACTTTTTCTTTTATCCCCCTTCTTTTTATCCCCCCTTAAACTTTTCAACTGGCATTTCAGTTGTATAGGTTCATTTGTTCAGTTGCTTCTTGTCATGACAAAATTTAGCAATATATGTTGCAGATTGAAGCAAGACGTGGAGGTTTAGAGATGTTGGAATCATTTCCACGTCTTTTATTGTTACCGGTGGAGTCCCATTTGGAACCTATTGTTGATTTTCTTGAAAATGTCGGAGTTCCAAGGAGATCTATGGGAAAAGTATTTTTGTTGTTTCCTCCCATCTTGTTTTGCAAGATTCAGGGCATTAAATCAAAAGTTTTGGCTTTTGAGAAGGTACCTTTCATATTTTAAATTCTAGTTTCATTTAGCTGAGTATGGTTTTCTATTTGCAAAAGATATGAACAATAACCTTTTTTCTTTTTTTCTTGGATGCCATGCTATTTTAATTTTTTAATATGATTTATACTTTGTTTGCCCGTAATCAAAGTATCATTTTTATGAATTTTCTTCTAGGTTGGTGCAGCAAATGAAGATATTGGGAAAATGTTGCTAAAATATCCATGGATGCTTTCAACAAGCATTCAAGAAAATTGTGAGCAGATCCTTTTGTTTTTTGAGGAAGAAAAGGTATATTGATTTTATAACCTAACTTGACCTCCTAGCTAGGTGTATTTGATATACTACAAAGTAAGAGAGCAGTTATGTTAGTTGACAGTCATGTCAATTATAGCTATTGACTGATCCTAGAAAGTTAGTCGTAAATTCTGTTAGAAGTAGTTAATGAGATTTGGCTTATAACTCATGTAATACTCATTCTTTTCTCATCTTGACTAATAATACAGATTCTTCTTCTTCTCTCTCTCTCAATTTTCTTGATTTCTTCTTTGACCCTTCACTCAAAAGTTGTTTTTTCTCATCAACCCTCTTGTGTTTAGCCTTGACTATCCAACGCACATCAGTCTTACATTTGCCTTATATTCATGTGCTCGACTGTATACTTGATTAATGTATGATTGAGTTTTGATTTTGTCATGATATTCATGGTTTACTTACAGCTTAATCGAGGTTCTAATGTTTTGTTATTTGTTTTGAAATTACTAATGTAATTGTCCCATAAAAAATAACCCGAGCTTATTTTTTTAGTTACTAAAAGAAGAAATTGTTGGAGGATATGATAGTCTCTGAAAGTTGTCATAGGGGTCTGAGAATGTATTCTTAAATACATAGGCAGTTTTATTCTTCTTTGATACCTCCAATTTCATTAATGGACAACCTTGATTTTATTTTGTTTACTGCTCTTTATTGGTAAGTATTGTTCTTTCCTTTTAACTGGACAAGTAATTATATTTCTGCCAGGTACCTAAAGTTGGTGTTTTGCATCATTTGATTGCATCTCCAAACATAAATATTCTCTATTGAAGTCATAAACTTGGTTAGACAGTTGCATTGTCTTCATTTTCTTTTCTATTGGGATAATGTTTTGTGATGAATTGGATAATTATTATATTTGGTTTTAGATACCAAAACCAAATGTTGACCGGGCAATTAGAAGCTGGCCTCATTTATTGGGTTGTTCTACAAGCAAGCTAAAGTTGATGGTGAATCAGTTTGGTGAATTGGATATTAGAAACAAGAAACTTGGTCGGGTTATTGCCAAAAGTCCCCAACTCCTATTAAAGAAACCTCAAGAATTTCTTGAGGTTGGTGGTCATATGTTTTTGTATGGGTTCTTGAGATAAACTTTTTACCTTCTTTTTTTTCAGTTCATGCTTCATCCCATCTCTATTTGTTGAATCACCTTTTAAAAGAATAATTAGCTTTAACATAACTTGAAAGGTGATCTAGTTCACGTTTAGCAATTCCATGCTAAATGTTTAAAAGAATTGACATGTGGTACACTTATATCTCATTGCTGGCATGAAAAAAATGAGGATGCCCTTCTTCCCATGGTCCTATCAGTTGCTCCTGGACAGTTCCTTGTACCTTTCTGTTTCTCAGGATGTCTCATTGTTGTAATTTGTCTTAATGATGAATAATTATCAAGAAATTTTGAAAACTAGACTTTTGAAAGGTATCCATCCCTTTTTTTGATGTATATTCAATTCTTCCATGTAGAACTCATTGACTGAAGTTTGATCACACACAACACACTCACAGGAAGACATATATTTGAAAAGAGAGGAGGGGGCCAGGGTTGCTGATGTCACCTCTGGCTTTTCATTTTTGTGATACTTATTTCCTTTCAGTTAACTTATTAGCAATAACAATAACATGTTTTCATTGCTGTGAAACCAGCTTTTTGTTGATTTCTGGGTATTAGGGGCAATCCAGGAGTCTAACTCTGCTGTTTTTCAGTGGTCAAGATTTGTTGATCTGTTTCTTCAACTACATAATCCTAGTATTTTGTTTGTGAAGCTTAGCTGACTCTTAAATATAACTTGTATCTCCCCAGGGGTTGTAAGAGAGACTAGTTCCCAAGGATTATGAAAATGAAATTGTGGCATTAAATCCTAGTTGTGAAATTTAAAATTTATTCATTTACGTTTCAATCAATGAACTTGATTTGCACTGCTTTTCCTTTTGATTTATTCTATCCTATTCTTTTTATTTCTTTTATAATTATGATTATTTCCCTTTATACAGGTTGTTCTATTTTTCGAAGGTCTTGGTCTTGATCGGGAAACTGTGGGGAAGCTACTCTCTCGCTGTCCAGAAGTTTTTTCTGCCAGCATCGATAAAACTTTGAAGAAAAAGGTTGAATTTCTTTCAGGGTTTGGTATTTCCAGTGACCACCTTCCTCTCGTCATCAAAAAATATCCAGAGCTTCTTGTGTCTGACGTGGACAAAACTTTGCTTCCTCGGTAATGCTTTTATTTCAGTACACTTTGTCTATATTAGTTGAAGTGTTATGTGGTGGAAAAATACCCAAATACCAACCAGGCATCATGGAAAAAGAAAACTAATGGTCCAAAAAGAAAAGAACATAAAATGAAAATCTGAGTTTCACTAATGCATTGTAGGTAAAAATGGTATTGAAGGTATTGGCCAAAAGAAAAAGATACTAAATCTCTTTTTTTTTATCAAGTTATCTCCTGTCAAGATCACAGGCAAAATGAGTTTTGATGGCAACGCCACACCCTTCTAATCTTGAGGTGCAGTATGTTGAACCAACATAGGAATGGATTTGAAAGACAGAAGTTGGATAACATAATTAAAGCTGGAAATATAAACATTCAGTGTCATGCGTTTTTCTTCTTCTTCAATGTTATGATGAAAACTATGCTTGTTAAGTTACAGATTATGCAGTGATGAAAAAACCAGTGTTGTTGTAACTCAATCTGGTTGTTATATGAACAGGATCAATTATTTGATGGAGATGGGGCTGTCGAGGAGGGAGGTTGCTTTAATGGTCCGTAGGTTTTCCCCATTACTGGGATACAGCATCGAGGAGGTATTAAAACCGAAACTCGAATTCCTTTTAAACACCATGGAGAAGCCAGTGAAGGGTGTGGTGGGGTATCCAAGGTTCTTCAGTTATTCACTTGATAAGAGAATAAAACCCAGATTCTGGGTACTTAAGGGAAGGAACATCGAATGTAGCTTAGAAGAAATGTTGGGGAAAAACGACGAGGAGTTTGCTGCCGAGTTTATGGGTGTTGGAAAAATGCCTGTGTCCCCTTCCGCTACTTTTCAATGAATTGTTTTAAACTTGTAGGCAATGTTTGTAAATGCTAAGATTGGTATGTTTGTAAATGGGTACGGTCATGTTTCACCAGTGGCCGGTGTTTTGGTTGAGGTAATTTTTTTTAGTTTAACCACCGGACTCTGGTCTACTAATCCGAATTAAGTTATGCAGAAGCTCATTAGGAATGTGACTTCGTTTAACTGATTTTTTTTATTTATAATGTTCAGATTCTAATTTTTAATTTTACTTAAAGATTTAATGTCTTATCCTGTTAATTTAGGTTATTTTTGTCACCGCATGTTACAATCACGATTTTTTTGTTGTTGAAAGAACAATTACGATTGTCAGTAGAGTTGGGGGCTCACTGTAAGATTGGTTCGGGTGAGATCAATTGTTTTAGTGGTATTGTAACATTGAGATTAAAATCAACGGTGGAACGTGCATTTGGATTCAACTGTCAATGGTAAGGTTAGTTTAGAATAGAAAATGACCATTAAAGAAACTAATCTAATTTACTATATGTTTATAATATAATAAATAATTAAAATTTTATTTATAATAAATAATAAAATTAAAGTTATATTTTGTTAAACGAAAATTAAAGTTTATCACCATTTCATTCAATTTTTTTTTATCAAATTCACACGTGATTTAAATTAAACAATAAAATATATTTAAACTTTTTTTATTTTTGTTATCTTTTCGGTTTCTCATGGTTTTATCTTGACTAATTCAAACAGGCTCACATGGCATATTTAATTTTGATAGGTGAGTCTTTCGGTGGAGATTTTCTACATATACAATGCACCGAACTCAATACCTACTTAAGTGATACTAAATTCCTTACCACTTGGACCAACCAAGTTGGTGCATTTAAACTACCATTGGTATGCAACTCATTGACAGATTAATTCATATTAGATACTACAAAGGTCTATTATGAGACGGTCCTTCCAACCTAATTTGTTTTAATTATTTATATCAAAAAATACTTTAATATACAAGTCAATTTTAGGGTTTAGGGTTTTAAGTTATGGTTTAAGGGTTTAGTGCGTAATGTATAGAATTTAAGATTTATGGTTAGAATTTAGAGTTTAGGGCTTAGAGTTTAAGGTTTAGGGTGATAGGTTTGAGATTTAGGATTTATATTTTATAGAAAGGTTGTGTAAATTTCTTTTACACAGCTTGTGTATCAAAATATAATTATATTTTAAGTCTTTTTATTCTAAATATTAATCAAATAAAATCTTTACCTATCAACTTTTTAAATTTAAGTATTTAATACAATTTTTCCATGTTTGATCGTATTTCTAAAACCAACATCATTCATCGTCACTTTTGCAGCTAATGGAAGGCATCCAAAGCTATGGTTATATGTTTTGTATTGAAGTTGAGAGTGCCTCAAAATTTTCAGGATTTTTCCTCCGAAAAGTTGTTGGCGGGGGTGGGTGAGGTTCAGACCTGGATTTGTTGGGAATAAATCTTCGAGAATAAGTAATCAAATTTTGGTTTTTGTGGGTTGTTGAAAGTGAAATGAAAAAACAATAAATAATAAATGAGTTTTTGAATTTAAAGGAGAAATTTAAAGATTCAAATGGGTTTATCAAAATCATGAAAAATGAATTGTTAAAACTTGAAATAAATGAATTTTTGATGTTTTTATTTGTTTTCTCTCTTTTATTTGGTTGATAAGAAAACTTGATAAAATAAAATAAATCAAAGAAAATCACGTTAACTTGATTTTAATCGTATCATTTGAAAATAAAGAAAAATGGAATGAAATTTGGCTGTCGTACGGGTGTAAGTAAACCAAACTTTAACGAACAATGTTTTATTTGTGTTCGTTTATTTGTTTTAAAGGTGCTCATGTTCGATTCGTGTACGTTTAAATTTTTAATATCGTGTTCGTATTTATTTTTTTTGAAGGTGTTAATGTTCGTTTGTTTTAATGTTCGCGAACATATTCGTTTAACATTCGCGAACATATTCGTTTAACATTCGCCAATATGTTTGTTTATATGTTGGCCAAAATGGTAAAATTATACCACTAGTCCTTAAGCTCCTTAGGTTTTACAGTTTAAACTCCAAAATTCACCTTGTGTTCAATTCAGTCTCTACTATAGGTGGCAAACGGGTCGTTCGGTTCGGTTTCGGTTCGGATCGTTTCGAGTTTGTCTGTATTCGGTTTAGTTTCGGATCAGATCGGTTCAGGTCTGATTCAGATTTTAGTTTGGTTCTACGATGATTCTGGTCAATTCGGGTATTGGATCAATGATTCGGGTCAATATCGGATCGGTTGTTTTAGGGTCGGGTCAATATCGGATCGGACATTTTTGAGTCGGGTCGATATCGGGTTGTTCAGATCGGTTCGGTTCGAGTCAATCTTTAAACTTTTGGTCCAATTCGTTTTGAGTTGGACTTTGGTGTGAATCTAATCGAGTATATTATATAAAGAATTAATCATATATTCTTGTAAAAGCATGTCTTTTTTATTTGTTAATATTATCATTTAGGTTTAGTTCCAATCATTCAATGTTTCAAAATCAACCATCATTGGTATTAATCATTTAACCTGAACCTAACGAATCCTGATCCAATCCTATAACTATATTTTTTAATTTCATATTCGATGTTAGTTTTTAGTACGATAAAAAATTTTATATTTTCAAAATACACATAAAAAAGAGAGATAATTTTACGAGCATGGAATTAAACCTTAGACCATAATTGCACATATGATGAACATTTTGAAATATTACCTAAAAATTTCATATTCGACCTTCTCAATATGAGAGTCGTAATTAGACCTGTTAGTATTAACTAAGTACAAAAAATAAAAGTTGGGTAACAAATTCAACCTTAACCTAGTTGGTTGGGTGCTCAAACTTTTTCCCAAGGACCTCCAACCAACTAGATTAAATTTGATTTGGTTGTATACCTTCTAATATTTTATTTAATTAATATCGAATCACGTTTCAAATAATTAAATCAGGAAATCGAAAGTCTAATCGATTTAATTTTAATTTTGGTTATAAAAAACATTGTTGTTTGTGTTGTTCTAGATAATAATACCAGAAAAATATTACGATAACAACCCATTAAATGAAAACATATCAAATTACATAGAATTATTATACTCCATAATGTGTATATATAATTATCCAATTACAAATATGTCAAAAAAATTATCCAATCACAAAAAACATTATTCAATTACTTTTTTTACTTAAATTATTACAATTTCACTAATGTTTTACATTAACTAATTTGTAGTATTTTGTGTAATTATATTTTTTGACATAAACTATTATATTTTTGTAATTTTTTATATAATATTTAATCTAATAATCATGGGCAGATGCATGTAGAAATTTTAGGGTGCAAACAGTGGCGGATCTTGACCGTATAGAATGAGAGGGCCTAATTAAAATTTTTAAAATTTTAGATATCTAATCAAAATTTTTAAGATTTTTGAGAGACTTAATGAGATTTTTTTTTAAATGTGGGGTCTAACTAAATTTTTTAAAATTTTTTAGAAAGTTTAATGGAAAATTTTAATAATTTTGAGAGATAATTAAAAAAATTCAAAAATTTCAAAACTTTATGAGAATTTTTATAAATTTATTAATTTTTATAAATTTTGAGGGGGCCTAAATAAATTTTAAAAATATTTTCAAGTCTATATACAATTTTTTCAAAACTTTGGGGGTTTCAGGGCCCCTTCAGCTTCACTCACCCTCCGCCTCTGAGTGCAAATGACCTCACTAATCTAATTAAAATATCTTTTAAACCCATTATAAAATATAAAAAATTAGAATTTTTTATAGAAATTATAAGAATTGACCATACTTAATTTTTTGAGATATAAGATCAACAATATTTAATATAATATTATGAGAATTTTTCAAATCCTATACCGTACTATATAAAAATCCTAACTATGTCACTGTTAATAATGACCTTACATTAAAATCGTTAGAAAAATTCTGGCTTTTTGTGATAGTTGTAAGTCTTGTGGTGTTTAAGTGGTGGCATCATCAACCCTTGTTTGTATTACGTCATTTTCTACACGTTGTATTACGTCATCTTAAACAAATCCCTCTCATTCTTTTTTTTTTTTTGAAAGTAATCCCCTTCATACTCAGATTTTGCATTCGAATAAAAATACGCAAAAACTAAAGAGTGGTCATAATGGTAAAAAAAATATCATATTTCATCTAAGTATTTAAGTTTAAACAATTTATTTTATAAATATATGTAAATTTATTCAAATTTAAAATCGAATACATATACTACCTTATATTTAGGGGTTCAAAAAAAATGGTAAAAATGAGGATGGTAGGAATCGAATCCATAACTCATTCCTGTTTAGCCTATGACCCAGCCAATTGAAGTATGCTAACTCTTAGCTTTTGGATACCCTTGATTTTATTTTAAACATTGGGTGTGGGGGTTCAAAAATAAAATAATAATAATAATAAAGCAAATATCCCAACTAACCCCTTTGCTTCAAAAAAAAATTCGGTCCAACTCTCTCTCCAGAGAAATTATATCATAGGCCCTTCCTTTCACTTAGGATGTGATCTCAATCATTAAAATTTTTACATGTCATTATTTTTTTACACGTCTTATTTTACATGCAATCATTTTATTCTAATCATCTTTAATTTTTTAGACCTAAATATTAAGTACAAAAGAGTAAAAAAAGAAGGGTAAACGTTTGTCTTTTTGAATTCTACAATTTTACCGATCTCTAAACTTTCAAATAAAATATGTTTCACTTTCGCCAATCGACTTCTCTTCTCGCATGATCTGATGGCTCAAGGTTTGTTTCTTTTGCTCTCATTCTTACAAAATTTCCCATGATTATTGATTTGCTTTCTACTTGGTTTCACAATATTTATTTTTTCTTTAATATATTATTCTGGATTTGTTCAATTTAAGTTTTTTTAATTTCGTGTTATCGATTTTATGATTGAATCCTTCACTGTAATAATCAATAAGCTGAGACTTTAATTGTTTAATGTACTAATGTAACTCCATCAACAAATGTTCATATGAGAATTTTAACCTGCATCAGTTGAAGAAAAAAAAAACTTTAAACTTGTGTAGAATAAATTCACTCTCAAACAAAATAAAATTAAACATGAAACTACATTATATATTTTTTTGTTTGAAATAAAAAAACTAACCTATGATTGTAGTTTTGGATGTCCTCCACAACTTTTGTAAGATCCCTATAATTAATATAACATAAAATTAAACTTGAAAAAATTAAACTTCTTTAATAATACATTATAATAAAATCATATATTTACTTGTATATTTGGTGCAAAACTAAAGTTGTGTGCATAAAACATTTTTGGTTCATCCATTCTCCATTCACTAGATGTCTATAATTAAAAATAATCAAAATAAGTTAAAAGTTGAGATAGATATGACAATGACTGTTATTTTGAGTTTTAGAATATACTTGACTCAAATTTGGAGTAGCTACTCCATTATTTTGTTGCACAATTCTATGAGGTAAGTTGAAAGCATCATAGTACCAACTGCTACTTGAACCCTAAAAACATAAATAGAATCATTTAAATGCATTTTAAGAGTAATTAAAGGTAAAATGAACATTGTGTAAAAAAAAAGTAAAATTTTTACATGTCATTATTTTTACATGTCTTTTGGACTTGAACAACCATACAAAAGATGCAATTGTCTCATCTAATAGAAAAGCACAACCAAACATTATAGTCTGTCGGTGATGATTAATTCCTACAAACGGAGCACATATCAGGTTATATTTATTGGTGCGATAAGTTTTATCAAAAATCACAATATCATCAAAAGAGTTGTGATCAAATCTTGATCTACCATCTCTCCAAAAGAAATTTATCATTCGATTTTCTTGATCCACTTGAACAGTATAAAAGAACATCGGATCTTCAGTTGCTCTAACCTTAAAGTGATTAAGTAAGCTTTGACCATCTCCCGCTTCAATAACCATCATTTTTTGTTTATTTACATAATTATAGCAGTCTCTCTTTGTAAACCCAATATTTTTTAGATCCACATGCTTCCTTTGACAAGAATAAACATATGTAGGACGTATCCCAACACTAAGCATTGAACTAATCACACCAGATTTGGTTGTTGAAAGAGATCTCGATGACCTAAGTAAATGTCTTTTAGAAGGAGTTGTCAACTCATGATTATGCTCTGAAATAAAATGAGTGATTGTCCAATGGTTATCATGTACCGTGAAACGAATTATCGTTGGACATCCAGTTCTAGTTTATAATTTATTATATTGTTTCGTATTAATACCATCTTCAAATTCTTTGAAACCTTCTTTAGAACAGTAAAAAAATTTGCAACGAATATCCTTGGTGCTAGAAACATACCTGTTTTTTTTTTTCTTTTCGAACACTGAAACCTATACCATGAGCATAAGCTTTATACAGATCATAAGCTGCATCTTCACTATCCACCGCAATTTCCATCAAACTAACACTTTCATTTTCTTTTTTTTCAAATTCAAATTTTCTAAATTTCTATCACCGTCATTAGGGATCATCTCTGCAAAAATTATCATAACATTAGTTTTTATTAAAAATATAAAAATAACTTGTAATAAAAATTCATATTTTATCAACTATTAATATAAAAGTAAAAATATGTACTAAAAGAATATAAAGACCAATAGTAATGATCAAAACTGGTTCAATCTATACAGAGACATAAATAAACATATATATAATATTTACTTAGAGTTTGTCAAAAACTGTTGCCAAATCCAATTACGAGGTTGTCAGAAATTGTTAAATTCAATGAAAGCATATTCAGCAAATAAACAAATATAACACTTGTAGTTTGGTGAAAGGTATGGCTAAATCTAATATAAAAGTTGTATAAATATAATTTTGCATCGTAGCAACTATAAATCTAACAAACAAAATACACTATCACAACATCAGCGCACCTAAAAGAAAGCCTAAATCAACAGAGCACAATTAAAGTCGCAGCTTATTGATTATTACAATGAAGGATTTTGATCATAAAATCGATAACACGAAATTAAAAAACCTGAATTGAACCGATCCAAAATAATATATTAAAAGAAAAATAAATATCGTGAAACCAAGTAGAAAGTAAATCAATAATCATGAGAAATTTTGTAAGAATGAGAGAAAGAGAAACAAACCTTGAGCCATCAGATCATGCCAGAAGAAAAATCGATTGGCGAAAGTGAAACAAATTTTATTTGAAAGTTTAGAGATTGGTGAAATTGTAGAATTCAAAGCAAGGGATTTGTGTTCTTTTTCTTTTGTAGATGTCGTGAAAACCTGTTGAGAAATTTACACAGAGAAGACGATAAATGTTTACCCTTCTTTTTTTACTTTTTTGCATTTAAAATTTAGGTGTAAAAAATTAAAGATGATTATGATAAAATGATTACATGTACAATAATAATATGTAAAAAATTTAGTGGTTGGGATCATATCCTAAGTGATAGTAAGGACCTATGTTATAATCTCTCGTGCTTTGTTGGCATTATGACAAAGTTAGCCCCACACTTTTTGTCGATTTGACTCTGTTTTAACTGAATTTGGTCATCAACCTTCATTTTTTTGTCAAATTAGTGTGATTTTCAGGAAATGATTAGTTAAATTTTCACGATGATGATGTGGCAACTCACATGGCAGTCCAACCTATACTTTATTGCTGATGTAGCACTATTTTATTGATGTGACAGCTTGCATCAACTTAACTATTTTTTGCAATAACTTAATTTTTTAAAATATTTTTTATATACTTGACACTGTGCCACATCATCAATGAAATACACATTGATTGTCAAGCTGTTTTTGACATTAGTTATGTGAAACATTTAACAGCTTAATCATCAATCCCATTAAAAATCATACCAATTTAACTAAAAAAAAGGTTGATGATCAAATTTATCTCAAAAAAGGAGGGATAGGGGCCAAATTGACAAACAATGTAAAAGTTGAGGGTCATAGTTGTCATTATGTTTCTAGAAATTGGATAAACTTTCATCAGCTTCTCTTTTCTGCTATCTAAAACTGGAATATATATTTGTTATGCAAGAGGGATCTTTTTCACACTATCGCCCTTTCTAGCTGAGCTTCACATTTCATTCCTCCAATGTATCTTTGTGTCATTCCTGACAGAGGCGTGCGGTGGACTTCTACATCTCGGATTTCCAGTCTGGTTTGAGAGAATTAATAGAAGTAGGCCCCGGAGCAAGGGTGACCCCCTATGTGGATGATTCAATTGTTATCGATTTCAACCCGGCCAAAGTGGCAGTGTCCCAAGAATTTGTCAGGTGGTTGAGGGAAAGAAACCTTTCAAGTGATGACCGTCTTATGCGAATGGAAGAAGGGTAAATGTTCTCCCTATTCATATTCTCACCATAATCTTACGTGCTTATGTTGCAGGAATGCTGTAAACAGTATTCTTTTGGTGCAATGAGGGTCTCTCTTTTTAGATGAGGCCTGAATCTGTCATTGTCTAAAATTGATATGGTCCAAATGTGAAGTGGTTTGGTACTTTAAATTGTCTAAATACGAGACAAATTGAATCCGAAATAATTTGAACTTGAAGATAGATTGACCAGCTTGAACCTGCTGAATTTCTGCCTCTAAACCTAGCATAAAAATAAAATGTACGCTTAATGTATCAGCATGCTACTCATTATGGTTGAATTGATCCACCACTCAAAGTTATTATGAAATTAACTAATACTGAATTAGGGTTGTTTAAGGGGGAAGTGTGAAGGCTGATTAGGTTGGGAGGATGTTTAAATGAAATTTAAACCAGCATGTCGTTTGTGCTGACGAGGATAACTTTATTAAGTGCTTGAAGTTCTTAGCATAACAGTCGTACGTCTAACCATACGAGTTGTTGTTGTTGTTGCATTGTGGATAAGGGTGGAATGAGTTCGATATTAAAACCATTGAAGCTCTTATTTTTATCGCGAATCTTAGAATAAGTTGGTTTGATGTTGTAAAGATTTTGAAATTACGATTTTATGTTTACAGGTACATCAAGGAAGGAAACACGATCAGTGTAATGGGAGTAGTTCAGAGAAATGACAATGTGCTTATGATTGTTCCTCCACCGGATGCCAATGGGGCAAATGTATCCTCCCAGCAAGTCTCGAGGGTATTGTATTGAGATGTGAAGACACATCGAATACCGATGCCATACCAGTTTAGTAGCATGCCCATTGTAAACATTTTTCGTACTATTAATCTCTTTTTCTTTCTATGTTCTCCCCTTTTCTATTAATACCTGGCAATGATGGTGGTTGCGGTAAGGTCGAGTGATGAACATGAGCCTGCAGGTGTTTGTTATCCTTTTAACTGTGTATAGCTTTTCCGAGGTTCTTTGTCCTGCAGGTCTGAAGGGTGTTTTATGTGTTTGCGAAGGATTCAGAGCATTGTTACATATAGATGGGGGGAAATAACAAAGATCGCAAGGTATGGAGTATATTTGTGATTAAATAGAAAGAATGTTTAGGAAAAACTACTGCTGCAAAACAAACATATTAGCAATAACTGGCGAAATTAAATAAATGAATAAAACGCATAAAATAAATTGATTACTGTGTTGTGGTAAAAGCCACCGTCTTAGAAGTAATTTTGCTTGGATGGTGTAATCACAATAATGGGCATTGCCCCCCAAAGTTAACACAGTCTTCCAAACACCGTACACTCGAAGTGAGGAAGTAAAACTCACTTGGTGTTGCACTCTTCGAAGCAAACATGAAGGATCAAATGTTTTCAGTGTGTTGAAACAATGAATTTAAGCTCTCTATTTATAAGGTAAAAGTAGGGACAAATTAATAAGTATTAGAGGAATCGGTTATCGAAAAAATATCAACCGCCCATATAATATTTACTATATATAGAAATAAAATCTTATTTAAAATAAATAAGATTATTTATTTGCATTATCCAACAATCCCCCATTAATGTAAACAAATACAAAAAAGCGAGAAAAGAACAACAACAAAATTAGCTGCTTAAGTACTAGTGAACGTATCTGGAACCAAAACATGTGATATGAAATCATTAAGAGCATAAAAACTTATCCTTTCACGTCAGTGGATTCATCAAGTCCTTCTCACTAGGACTACCCAAAACATGGGCAATGAATCCATTAAGAGCAAAAGCTCAACGATATGCATGTACATTGTTCGCCATAGGAATAAGTAAAAATGTACACTACGAGTCTTTCATGGCTTCGTTTGACCACATGGAACTTAGAGAACTAAGTTGGGTATCCACCATGAACTCCTCAACCAATGAGCTTAAGCCTCACCTCTCGGCGAATCATCAACCACTTTCTTTACTTATCTTTTAGTAAAGGAACCCTCAAGGTTTCTCTTTGTCCTCATGTACTCTACAATCAGTACTTCATCTTTATCAAATGTTTCATGGACACATGTCAAATTTGTTTGAGTATTTCACTCAATATGTTATTCCTTATTTTTAACTACACAAATTGTATCTTGTGAGTCACATAAAATATTACACCCATGCATATAGATTAATATACTACACAAAAAACACATGTGATAAAAATTCATGACATAATTTTAGACACCTCAGATTTACCCTCACATTTTCAATAATTTTAAGGGTTGAAATAATCATACTCAAAATAAAATGTCTAATTATTTTTGTATAAAGATACGTAAACATAATTTTAAATAAGGACTGTGACTTGCATAAATACAACATATTTTTATTTGGTCATCAAGACTTTGTCACAATTGAAGGGAATTTTTTTATTACTCCAAATTTCCTAACAATCGGTGTTCATTACCAAAACAGTTTCAAATATTACGGAATACATTATAAGAATTTTTCAATAGTTTTTTTCTCTTCTATATTCCCTTTCTCCTTTAAATTAGAATAGTGAGCATAGTTCTGAATAATGCACCAAGTAGATTTTCAGGAAAGAGAGGTGTACACACGGCAATCTCAAATACCAAGTCTTTCCTAGAATCAATCCTAGACATGCATTTTCATAATATCACACTACTTTCTATTGATTGCACAATATAGTTCCCCCATTATTTAATATGTTTTGAGTATATAACAAACATGATTAAAAATATAAATTGTGCTTAATAATCTTCTTAGTCTTTAAATTTTATGGTTTGGTCAAACCCATATTATCTTCACTTTTAAATACTATTTTTTAAGGCTTACTCATTTTAAAGAGCATACAATTCATGCAATAACCAAATAATGAATCAACAACCAACAAATTAGATTAAGAATTTAATCTAATTTCATATTTAAAGCTCATGAAAACTTGTTTACCTTTTATTGGCCCTGAGATGAATACATGTATTTGAGTCCAATCATTCATCTTTATCCTCAATCGGATTGACCTTGAAGATATTGTTCACCATATGATCTTTTAATCATCTTGATGTCTTTATAAATTTGCACTATGCTCATTCCACTATATACTTTAGTTATAAAGACAAAATTTAAAAATTACGCATATACTCATTCCACTATATATATATATTTAAATGCTCATATCAATATATAATTTATGTGATATAAATAATCACGCAACAAAATTCAAAAACATACCTTATAAGTAGAAGTAGACTCGTATATTCTCGACATGATTTAATTCATATCATCTTCGAATCTTTAACCAAAGTGACCCTAAAGTTCACTGTGACAACCACCTCATTTGAACCGACAACTTTTGTTGATTCTAGAATGAGAGAAATTATATCATGTTAGTCTCAACAAAATATTTACTAACAAAATAAGCTTCCAAAAAATAATAACAACAATTCACGATCATAATACTTATCTTTAATATTTATTTCAGCAAATAACAATTTCTTTGAAATCCTGATTTTATATTCGTTGTTAAGCTTTCCTTTCGCGAGTCATCACCTTTACCACGTGCTCCGTTTGACTACTATTCAAATTTAAAATATTAAAAACACAACCTCTCAATGCTTAGCAAACATTGACCCAAAGAAATAGAAGCTGGCTGCAAACCAACTACCCGACATTCAAGGGGTCAATCCCCAAAGGACTCTCCAAATCTGGTCTTCTGCATCTCCCATGATTTTCGCAGCTTTGAAAAATATGGTTGCTAGGCATTATTATACTAAGGGCTGAGTCTTCACCTACATCCTTTACAGTACCATCTATGCGCGTCACAGTCCCTCAAGTTTCGGCGTATTCTTCATATGTTTTGAATAAATTTTTTTTTCTTCCGCCCAATAACTTTCTCCAAAAAGTGACAGCTTAAAATACTATAAATAAGAGACAATAACCATGACTTTCAAAATGTTGAAGTAAAGCGATGTAACTGCAGTAGAAAAACTACTTCTAAATTGTATGAAAAACTACTGCTTCAAAATAAACATATTAGCAATGACTGGCGAAATTAAATAAATGAGTAAAACACATAAAATAAATTGATTATTGTGCCGTGGTAAAAATCACTGTCTTAGAAGTAATTTTGTCCGGATGGTGTAATCACAATAATGGACGTTGCCCCTAAAGTTAACACAGTCTTCCAAACATCGGTACACCCGAAGTGAGGAAGTGGAACTCACTTGGTGTTGCACTCTTCGAAACAAACATAAAAGATCAAATGTTTTCAGTGTGTTGAAACAATGAATTTAAACTCTCTATTTATAAGGCAAAAGTATGGAGAAATTAGTAAATATTAGAGGAATAGGTTATTGTAAAAATCTCAAATATCCCATATAATATATACTATATATAGAAATAAAATCTTATTTAAAATAAATAAGATTATTTATTTACATTATCCAACAGAATGTCAATGTTTTTTATTTTCATTAAGTTGCAAAAACTCTTGTTTTTAGTGTTGGACAAATAGGGTTAAATTCGAAATAATTTAATATTAAATGGGAAAAAAGAAGAACAGAAATTAGAAGAATAAAAATAAGATTCGGAATAACAGAAAAAAAGTTCGAAATATCCGAAAATATAGTTGCTGAGGCCTACACGAACACAATTTCCTTAAGACAGATTCGACCGCTCTTCGGTGCTAGAGTTTCCTTAAGACAGATTCGACCGCTCTTCGGTGCTAGAGATCTTCGGTCGTCGGTCTCCCAAGATACAACAGCAGATGGTTATCTTCAGCAGCACAACTGAGTAATCACGAACAAACTCGAGCCTTCGACTATCACCAAAATAATGCAGATTTTCTGGGAGAGAAAAGCAGTTGAAAACTGTGATTTTCGTGTGTTTAAAACTGAAAAGAGGCCATGTATTTATAGGGAAAAATTAGGTTAAACGTGACTAAACCAAAATTTTGATTTTGTCCTATATCGGATATATGCGTGAACTGCAAGTATAAAATCAAATCCGTAAAAACCCCTATAATTTCGGAATAATATGCTTGTCACAAAAGGACATTCGCGTAAACTGCAAGCATAAAAAATCAAATTAATTTGATTTTGTCCTATATCGGATATATGCGTGAACTGCAAGTATAAAATCAAATCCGTAAAAACCCCTATAATTTCGGAATAATATGCTTGTCACAAAAGGACATTTTCGTAAACTGCAAGCATAAAAAATCAAATTAATTTGATGTGGTAAAATATCTGCAAACCTATGCAGGGCTCAACCGTTTCAAATATTCGCATCGCTCACATTGTACAAGTATGCCCTACAACCCAAATTGGATTAGATTCACACCCCTTCTTCGCGCACAAGGCACAAATTCACCTCAAGTCATTTAATGATTATAGAGTGAGCAATTGTATATAAACACTTCCCATTCTATTTATCTTATCGTGGGATTGGGATTTTTCATTTCTTTTTCTCAATTCACACCTCTTTACTTTGAGCATTAATTTTTCATTCATTACTCATCCGTTTTGAGCATATAAGATACCGTTGTAAATGTCTCATAGAGTAGAATAAGATCCAATCGAATCCTTATTCGAATATTCACCTTTATCCATTCAAAATATGACTTAAAGTTACCAATTTATCACGTTTTTCCAACACTTAGTTAATGGAAATTATTAGTAAATGCGTGTAGTGTAGTCTAGTGTAGAGAACAATCGGCCCCTCTTGGCGTAATGGCTCAGACGCTAAATCAAAATTCATGGTAATCCCTATCCCTCCTCGTCATTGTCCATTTCAAGGCCATTCGTTTGTTTTTGGTCTAGTCAGGGGTGTTTAAACTTCGATTTTAACCGGCTAGACTTAAGTTTTCTTCAGTTAACCGACTGAACACTCCTAGTCTGGTAACACCACAAATACTGTTAACCTTTAAACTATCTTTTCATCAAAAAAAATGTTGTGGTTTGTAGCTTAAATAATCTTAGAAAACGAACAAGACATCTTTAGAATTTTGAAATCCATGGCTTTTATCAGCGAAGCATTTTGTCGGGAAGATGTTTGAAATTTTGAATTTTCTACAGTTACATGTTGAAAACTTAAAAGCTTAAATGAAAAAATCAGCCCCTAATCTTTAATTTTATTTTGACTTAATAGTCAAAAAGGTGCTCAACCTATACCCTTTGTTTTATTTTAGTGTTTAACGTAATGCCTAACGTTTCATTCCGTAACTTAAATTAGATTTTTTCGTCAACGGCCGTTAAAAAATATTCGTTAACTAATTATAACATGACATGTGGCCTATTTTATATTTTTATTTAATTACTGAATTACTTAAAAATTATATACTTCATAAAAAACCTCAAATTTTTAATTTCTTTCAAACAAACTCTCAAATCACATCTCCATCACTGTTTGGTATCCCCACACGTCGGCGGTTCACCGTTCACCACCCAAACGTCGGGTACCTCACCGTTCAATATCCCTCATCCTCTAGCCATCAATTAGAAGCTCAACTGGTCTTTTTTTTCATTCTTGAATGTTCGTTAACGGAGCAACCAACGACTCATTCGCCAGTTTTCGACGACAAAATCATGGTGCTTTCGTTCGTGGGGGAGGGCAAAGGTAAGAGTGGCTGGTAGTGTTAAATCGGTGGTGGGAGGAAAGAAATTTAGGGATCCAAGGTTTAGATTGAGAGTTCTAGAGAAATTAAAAATTTTAAGATTTTTTATTTTTACAAAAATAAAAATTAAAGAAAATACCAAAATATGACATGTGTTTTTATTGGATAACGAAAAAATTTTAACAACCATTGACAGAAAAACCTAATCTAAGTTACAAAATAAAACGTTAAACACCAAAGGACCACCAAGCTGAAACAAAAGGTATAAGTTGAGCACTTTTCCAACTATTAAGCCTTTTACTTTTACACTTAGAAGTTTTTTTTTTATCAAAAACAATTACCTAAACTACTATTTTTAACCATTTAAGTCCATCAATTGTCTAAGTTAAAAAAATATTTCAACCTATGAGACGTTAACATGTAACAAAAATTTAAGTACTTATTTTGACAAAAAATAATTTATGGATTAAAAGAAAAAAAAGTATAGTTTAGGTATTTCTTGACAAAAAAATAGTTTAGGCACATAAAGTGGTCAAAAACAATAATTTAGGTATTTGTTTTGACCAAAAAATAATTTAAGGACTAAAAAGCAAAAAACGGCATAGTTTAGGGTCAGATTTTATTTAAACCAAAACTTAACGACAACATCAAACAGCGAATTCACTCATAATAGAAAATCAAGAGCAAAAGAGATACAAGAAAAAAAGTACAAGGATGAAAGTGACAGGTATAATCATTTAAGTGTTAAATTTATCATTATGATTATAAAAAAAAACTTCCAAAAACTATATTCTCAATTGAAATGATAGAAATCATATCGATTCAAAATTTTATTTGCACGGTAATACAACCAACGATTAATTTATTAATAATATAAAAGTAAAACTAAATATTTATAAAATTACCAGTTATCATTCAATGTCTCATGACAGCAGATCGAAAAGATCGGTTTTCAGACACTGAACCAGACACATGCTTTCAATAAAAAAAAAAGATCTTATTTCTAAGCCAAAGACAGGAATGCAACCATAAGAAGTGCTTTAACAAAGCATATTATCCACAAAACCAAAAACTAGTGATACCTGTAGTTGATATCACTGCTGGTTCTGCTGTCTTTGCTGTGCAAAATTGGGGTTATTTTGAAGAGCTACCATATTAGATTGTAAATTCTGGGCACCGCCCATATTACCAAATGCACCTTGTGCACCATGCTGCTGCTGCTGCTGCTGCTGTTGCTGCTGTTGTTGCTGCATGGCCATAAGCCCCCCAGGATTGGATCCCATATTAAACACTGCATGCAAAAAAAAAGCCCAAAATCAAAATGCTTAAGTCTCACTCACATCAAACAGTAATCACGAATGAGGGAAGAAGCAACCAAGCACAACTAGATATAAAAATATATATGTGCATACATGAAAGAATGTCAAGACCATTACCATTCATACTTTGGTCACTTAGGATTTGAGATGCATGTGTCCGCTGAGGATTGCTACCAGCTAGTCCAAACTGCAAAAAGAATTGAACTGAATGAATGAGTTATGTCACGCTTAAGAGTTATGACAAAAAAAAAAATGTAAACATTTATGACAAAAAAAGAATGTTAGCACTTATGAGATTGTGTTAGACAAATAGAAAGAAAACGAAATACACATATACAGCTTTTGGGAGCTATGTTTATTTAACGAGGCTGACTGGTAGCAACAAAGTTTCAGAATTTTATTTTAATTACAGATTATTAATTTACTTTTGCAAGTATCTTTATGGGCATTAGGACCCTTAGTTTTTTTAATTTCCTGAACTCCCTTTGAAACAAGTTCCACATTTAAAGAGTTCATCATAGGTTAAGTCAGAATTTTATTTTAATTACAGAGGTTTAAGACACTCTTTTCTAATGAACTCCCTTTGACAAGTTCCACATGTTCATCATAGGTTACTCCCGTAACAAGACTCGTAATGAGAGATGCCCCCTCAGTCGAAGCAACCAAATCATTCGGTGACCCGATCCTTAACTCGTGAATGTAACACAAATCTACGGGTAAAACCAATGATTCAGTTCATCCCAAGGGAAAAAAGTTTTTTTTTAAATATGCACGGGATATACGTAGATAGTTAACAAAATTGTAACCATCTCTATGAGACATCTAAAACCCCAAGAACAAGGAATTATGAAAGCTTATACAGGAATTTTCTAGAAGCAAACCAAACAAAAAAGAATTTGTATACATCACCCACTAAGAACTATACGGAACTGAAAATTTCTTTGCTTTTGATATTTACACAAAGGAAACTTATAAATAAGGGCAAAGCTCCATGATTCATGAAGACCGTAAAAGCTTAAAAAGACATTTTTTAACACTTAATACTTGTTTTGGCCCCTGTACTATATTGAAATTCTCACTTTGGCCTTTTCTATTTTTTAGAAAGTATGTCCCCTGAACTTTCAGTCCATTATCACGTTAGCCCCTTGACCATTTTGGTTAAAAAAAGGTTGACATGGTCCAATGGCATACTACAACATGTGATAAAAAAATATTGATAAAACTTTTAAAAAAGTTCTTATGAATTTTTTTATATTTTTGAACTTTTAGGATTTTTTTATATTTTTATGAACTTTTTTTAAATAAATCAAGCATGATTATAATTTTTAAAAAATTATTTCAAAAATATAAGTTCTGATTTTTTAATAATATTTTCTGAAATCTTTTACATTTTATGATTTTATATAATATTTTTCTATTTTAAATTTATGGGCCAAACTGATTGAAAAAATAGTAGAAGGGCCAAGGTGAGAATTAC